>JACXSJ010004651.1:0-11813 GCA_014851325.1 Pentalonia nigronervosa | reverse complement strand
ATAAATTTTTTTTTTTATAATTATAAATAAATGAGGAGATAATGTAATTGATAAGGAAGGGGATAAATATATGTCAGTTACAAGTTTCGATATAGTCGATACAGAATATTATGTATATATATATATATTACTGAAGGGTAAATAAAGGGGTGGGGGTAATGTATTTGATATGTAATGAGTAAAATATATGTCTGTTACGTGTCGGATCAGGCGGCGGATGATGACTATGATATAAGTTTATGTGTGTTGCAGGTTGCCTATATTGAGCTATGTTTGCTAGTTTGGGAGGTGCGTGTATTGCGTGTTGCCTATAAAAAAGAGATAGGATTTTACATGTAAATTTAAGGGGGAGGTGCTCCAGAACTCTCATTTTCATCCTACTAGCTACCTCGAAATTTGATTTGGTTTAGTTACATTATATGCTTGGTTCTAACATACATAGTATTGCTTTTTGAATACCTACTAACAGTATCATTTTCGTCTAATAAATTTAAAATACGAACGATTGTTTCAAAATGTTTGCAACAGTATATTATGGCATCTAACCATGTTCCTCGACATGGTATTAGAAGGTTTGGGGGTAATTTAATTCCAGATGCTTCAGTTTTGAATACCTAATAGAACTCTATAGAAAGTGTTTTCCAAACATTTTTTTTTACACTCAATATTAAACTATCTACCATATTAAATTATCTTCAAATTTCCTCGGCTACTCTAAATGAAATCCATGAGCAGCATATCTAGCGTGAACCAGTTTTATATAAAAACTTTTTAAAACAGATCCAGCTTTTACCATGTATTGTGTGGCGTTGGTCAAAAATAACAAAACATTGCCGTAACTGATGATTGTTCTAAACCATAAGATTTACCATAATTTATTAGTAGTACAGACTGGTTGAATTAATTTTTGCCTAAAACATTACATTTTAAAATGTCATTGTGCATATAAAATAAAATAATATACCTACTTCAAAAGTTCAAGTACCCACGAATATTATTTTTAAATTACAAAAAGTAACTAAAAACGCAATTCTTTAATTAATATCAAAATTTGTTCAAATTTGATGTTTACATATTTTTTAGATTTTTGATTATAGTATGAACTACTTATGAAAAGCATTGTTTTAAATGTTCAATCCTTAGCTATAAAAAATTAAACATTTTATACATTTTTAACTAAAAAATAGGTAAAAAATAATTTTTAAATGTTCATGATTTTGTTCAAATTTGAACTTCAAAATATTTTTTAAATCATAATACCATATATAGAAAATGATAATATAACCTTTGGATGAAAATTGTAAGTACCTATAGCTATTTTTTTTTTTTTTGAGTTCCAACAAAAAATAAAATCAATTCTGTCAAAAATGAATTTAGCTTATAGCTCTTATAACTTTTTAATTTTTTTTTTTTTTTGTTTTTCTCGAAACAATTTAAAACTTCTGGGAAATTTTACTTTTGACCCCCCAAAATACCAACATGATTCACTTTCCTACCATAAAAGAAAATAAAGTAGAAAATCCAAACATTTTTATTGCCACATAGGGTTTTTCTGTTATTTCAATTTAAAAAACTTATGAGCGTTTTAAAAATTTTAAAATGCTCATTAAAAAGTTAATTATATTATTCTGAATGTAAAATTTGCTATATTGTGTATTTGTAAGATTTACTTTTAAGATTTTGATAGTAAATATATATGATATAACAATAATAGATATTGATTATATTTATATCACATAACTAATTTAACACTTAATGAATTTTATAGAAATATTTTGTGTATATTCTTGGATTGGTTAAAATTTATTAAATAATTTTAAGATTCTATAAAAATAGTGATTGATTTACGACAGAAAATTCAATAATCTAAAAATAAAACTGGCATAGCTATACAAAATTGTACGTAATTTTTAGGTTATTTTAATGTACTTTTTTTAAGGTTTTTTGGGTCATTAAAATCCTAGTCTTAGTAATAAAGCAGTATATTATATACCAAACAATAGATATATTATTTTTATTTCAAAGTTACATAATGTATAAAAAAAAAAAGTAAACATACAAAATATAAATTACAGTTTAAAAAAAATCTTATACACACTTGTTAGTGTATAAAAATAAGCAATGATTTAATTCTAAACACCAAAACTTATTGACCATAAATAACACACATTTTAAAATAAAAGTAGTAAGTCATTACTATCACCTAAATAATTAAGAATAACTAATTCATGATTTTGTAGACTAAATATTGCCACTACAAAATAATTTTAACATTGTTTTTATTAAAAAAATATATTATCTTATATTGGTGTAATTACATTCATTTTCTGATACTATTTTAATATTTAGAAATATTGCCTTTGTAATTTTTAAAACCATGTGGTTTATAACTATACAATTTGAACACTTTTAAATTACAGTTATAGTATGGAAAAATACATAACAGGTAAACAAAAATTGTATTCTATTCAAATTTATTGATTTTGTATAAGGTATTTCTTGCTAGACAAATATGTAAAAGAAAGGGGGGACAGAGTATTCTTCAAAAGTTTAAACATAAATCAAATATTTAAAAATTAAAATCAAAACATTACTGTCTAATGTTTATATAATATAATATACATATTTAGTTTAGTTCAATATAGGTCTTAATATATATTAAGGTTTTTGATTATAAGCCTTTTTTAAAATTGTTTAAATATTCCATAAGTACCACTATCATACTAGTAAAATTCAATTCGACCTAACAGGATTGATAAGCCACATAATGCTACAATAGAGATCGTTGCATGTAACGAAATGCCTGCAGATTTTTTACGTATTTGAGCACTCTGGAATTTTGAGCAAGGTGTTGATCGACGGACAAACTCGAACAATGACTCGATAATATTTGCGGGTGTTGGTTCTCCACATTTTTCCAACTCAGCAATTACACACACTTGTAGCTCAGACATACTCCTTTGAAATAAAAACAATAAATACTGTTAGTTTGTCATTAATCATAAAGTAAATTAATTTAGATACATACTTGCATTGATCTTCTTCAAATTTGAATGTTGGCAAGCTAGACAAGTTTGGTTCACCATTAGGTATGTACTTACTGAATGATGTATTTAGACAGTGTTGTATAGCTTCCTTTTTATCCATTAAGCAATCTGGGCCACCCTCTGAATAAAATACTAAATAAAAACAAGCATACAACACATTATTGTTAAAATAAAAATAATAAGTATTTAGTTATGAATTTATGATACAATTCATCTAATACACGCATAAAAGTAAATACATATTAAAAGCATATTATATTATTAACTCTATCTTACATGCTATACGATCACCCTCATCGTGGCAAACAAATGATAACAATGCTTCTGTGACACTCTGAAGAATTTTCTTGCTATCTTTTTCACTTTCATCCAAGCATACATCTAAGGTAGTTGTGAAGTTTAAAACACAATCTTTAAAATCTGGTGACTTTCTGAAAAAAATAAAAATATTAATTTATAAATTTAGTTTCAAATTTAATATATTTTATTTTACTCACTTGCAGTATTTCTTAAATACCATATCAAGATCACCTTTAGGTTTAGCTTCATTAATCTCTTTTTTTAGTTCTGTGACATCAACTAGAGATTTTACACAAACTTCAAAATCTTTCTTTGCTTCCTAAAAACAAAAATTAAATTATTTAAACGATTAATGTGTAAATATTATAAAATACATCAATTAAATAATAATTTATTAAAACATAAATAATTATTAAATAAAATAAAAAAAACAATTATTTGAATAAGCAAATGTTCAAAGAATTATTATTTGCATTATTATTTTATTTTATTGGTATTTTATAAGAATATAATATTTTGTTAATTGCAAAAGGAACAAAAAAATCAATATATATTGTTTATCAGATTATTGTAGTTTTAAGTAATTATGAATTCCCCTTTATTAATTATTTTCTCATCCAATAAAAATAATATCAATACTTAAAAAGTTACAATTAAATAGATTTAATGATAAGTATTTAATAAAAATTTCAAAATTTTATATAGTTATAAATACATTTTAAATATTATTAGTTAGAATTTTAATCAGATAAATAGTTTTTATAACTTTATGTATTTATTGATGACCTTAATACGAAATAGGTATTTAAGTATTTTGAAATAAAATATACATAATTACCTATTCAAAATAAAAACAATAAACAAAACCGTTATTTAATATTCACAACATCATTATAAGTATAATAAATTTGATTTTTATTCTGTAAACTTTTTGTGATGGATTGTAAAATAAATCATTTAAAAAATTAACATTTGACCAATAATTAATTGTAGAAAAAATGTTTGGTATCTACATTAAAACATTACAATTTTCTTATTCTCTGAGTACCTAAATAGTAAAAATAACATTAAATTTGACATTGATAAAAGGATTAAGAATACTAAAAGATCTACAACATGATGTATAAAACAAATTTGAATTGGTAAATACTCAAAAAGTTGCGTTCTTTTATGCATTCATAACACCACGTAGATAATAATATCTATCAATAGGTATAATAATACATGGTTGTTGTCATGCAAAAACTGAATAAGTGTATTTTTATAGCTTCTGGTAATATCAATTTTAGTATTAAATACTACAGTATGAAAAAAAAATGTATATCCATTTATATCAAACTAGATATTGTTTGGACTGTAGTGATATGTAGTGTATAATTAATATGTTCAATATTTTTTTTTGTTTAAAGCTTAATTAAAATGTTCAATATTTAATATGGGTTAAAAATGACCATATGATATTTTAAATACTTGATAATTTTTTTCCATTTAAGAAGGTATACTTTTTATTGTTTTACATTTTCAATACTAGGCTATAAAAATTGAACATTTTATAAATTTTTAACTACAAAATAATTTGCAAATATTTTTGATTTCAATGAATATTATCAAAAATTTGAGCTTTAAATTTTTAAATATCTTACCATATATCTTTAATATTTTTAAGCCATCAAAAATTATTTTATTAATATTTATAGAACAAAAAAACTAAAAAGAAATGAAATTTAAAAAATCTATAATTATCTTAAAAACAGTCAAATTATTTTAAAAATTTTATTATGTACAGAAAATACTTATATATATACTTAATCAAATGGTACTATGCATTGTACCTAATATTCATTATAATATTAATTGTTAACTGTATAAAACACCCCACAAATCTGTTCATTTATTAAACTGATTGCAATCCAAACAATTTAGTTCCATATAAGCTACTGCTAACTGTGCATATTAAAACTTTTTCATATACAAGCATTACATGTCTAAATAGCTTGGTTACTTTTTGCTTAAATAACATTTTTAAATATATTAAAAGTTGACTTGCAAAAATGGCTCAATAACTTGATCAGTTTTATCTATAAAAATAGTTTACATATATTATATGCACATGGTCATAACTGTTTTTTTATATCTCATAAAATTTGTATCATAGGACTTGGTCATTTCAACATAGATATGTTTTGGACTGGATATAACTATTTTTTTTCTATTCGTAACTGATTTCGGGTAATGCGTTGTTTGTAATTACATAATATTTTTTATGTATAGTTAATAACAAAATGTAGATTTTAATTAAATTTATTAGTACCCAAAAACATATTTCTAAGATTTCTTAATTTTCCTTACAAAGGAAAAATATTGAGTTTTTTTTCTGTACAATAATATGGTTTATATAACACATATTTTGATAGTATTGTTTCTTCACTTAGTCACTTTTTGCATGACAACAATATAGAATTATAAATATTTGGAATAAAAGTTTATAATAATTTAATCTTAATTAACCAAAAACTTTATTTAAATAATTCTAAAAGAATTAATAGCACTAAAATATTTTAAATTAAACCAGGATGTCTATAAAATATATATTCAAAATTTAATTGAATTTATTAGACGTTATACTTTGTAATTGGACTACAAATAAGTTATAATTCTAGATACAGTTGAGTCGTAATAACTCGAAAAACTTGACATTTCGATTTTTTTTTTTATTCCTCTAGAAATTCTTATAACACTCAATGTGTTATAAATCTTGCTAACTTGAATATAAAATTGTGATAAATAGTTTAGTCGAAGTATATTATATCTGTTATTATCAGGATATTTTCGTAAACGTATTATATTTTATTTACTCAAAACTGTATAATAAAGATAATAAACGAGTAGATAGATAAATATATCAAATATTGATTCCAAAAATGATGAAAATGATGAACATCAAAGAACTTTAAATATGATTACGGCAAACAAAGCAATGTCATCATTACAAACAACAATTTGTTGAATCTGTCGAAGACGTGGATACTTCTATATTCAAAACCTAGGCAAATTAGAAGATTTTGTTAATAAATAACCGAAAAACCAAAAATTAATAATAAATTATTTTTATATTATTTAATAAATAATAGATATACATATATGTGCTTATAATACTGTTATATTTATATTTTAATTTTTTATAACATTTATGTTCATATATTTATCGTTATGTTTTTTATCATAAAATTTTAAAATTATAAATACATTTCATTACATACTTCAAAGTTTTGACTCAATTTTAATAAATTTGAGTTAGGTATCTCAAAATGAATTTTTATCCCCCTCAACTTAGAATTACCTTGACTGTCGAGTCAAGACTGTATAATATGATAGAATTCAAAGTGATTCAGTGTTACTTTAATCATTTTCAAGTAAATTTGTCTAAGAATCTGATTAACATTTATTATTAATTGAACAACAATTTAAATGTTTTTGAATGTAACAGAATTGAATAGAAAAATTCTAATATAGAGATATCTAATTATTATATAGGTATGTATTTAGTATTATGTATTATTTTAACAATAATAATGATTTCCAATAATTGATGAGTTAACCATGATTAATTTATATTATATTATTACATTATATATTTTGTATTTTATTATTATTCATGGGAATTTCAATAAAATGTTGTTATCTAACATTTTTAGTTTTAATATTTTTTTAAATAATATTTAAATATCTAAATTAACTGATTAAATAAATATTTTAAAATATTTATCAATGCTCTATTTGTATTGCATTATTCATATTATTGACATTTACATTTTCAATGTTATTGCAATGTCTGAAAAATTATCATGAAACATAATATATTATGTATATTTTTAATATTGAAAACAATTATAAATCATTAAATACTCATCAAATATAATATTATGCCATAATTGTATGTTTAATTTGCTTATCCAGTACAACTAGAAGAACTGAAGGTCTATAATCAGATTTAACACAAAATACATTTTGATTATTTAACTCTATACGGTAACATAATAACCTTCATGCGTTAATCATTTAATTAATTGTATTTACAAACTATAGATCATTTTAATAGAACTATGAGACATATTAAGTAGTATTTTTAGAAACATAGGTATTGTGTTTTTATAATTGTAAATTGTATATTGTATTATTTTATATGGGTATGATATACATTTTATAAATTGCATAAACATAGAAATCTTAAGGATGAATAAAAACATAATTGACCAACCTCATTAAAATATATTTGTGCAATTATACAAAATATTATTAACAAACTAATGTAGCAATGTATAAAGTACTTTGAACTCAGTAACTATCAACTACCTAGATTATATACATATAATATAAGTATAAATACATAAAAAATATATTTTATATGTCAATTATAGTTATAGAGTAATATTTTATATTTGCTAACCCAGACCATATTCATGGAGTATAATATTATATACAGAGTTACATATTTAATTGAAATGCACATATGATACTTATTGCTTATTGCTAATGATGCCATATTGCTTATTTTTTTGTTGGAGCAATAAAATATTTTGTTATAGGTTTCTATTAACCTATAAAGACACATATAACAAAGCCGATTGGTATACAAAATGGCACTTCAAGGTTCAAAGTTAATGAATCCATACACATTACATTTTAATTGGGTAATAGAAATATTCAAAGCGCAACCTTAAATAATAATCAAGTACTTCCAATCCAAACAAAAATAAATACCTATACTTTATTCCAAACAAGTCTGGTGAAAAATCAAGACAGAAACGCATAACGGTTCACACAAGTCCAGTCTCGTTCCCTGCTGATAGTTCGCTACAGACTACTACAGCCAATCACAGCAGTCCTACAGTTTGAAGTTGTGCAGTTTTTCCAGATTTATTTCGAATAAAGAATATGAATAATATTTGAAAAATGTCTTAAGTACTCAGAACTTGCTATAAACGAAAAAGAATCTCACTAGACAAGAGAAAGCGTTTATTCCATAATCTATTATTAAAATCATCTACTTGCCCAGCACATCAAACTATATTTTTAAAAGCTCTTTTTCAAGCGCACATGGATGTATGACATCCAAATAGGTATATAGGATTCTGCCAAAAAAAATTATCAACATTCCAGTTGAAAACCCTTTGTTTAATAATCATTAGCCTCTGAGGTATTATGCCACAGAACATCCGTACTATCTATTCTGATCTTTGTTTATAGAAAGTAGAAAAAAATCCATCTGGATATATCGTTGCTACAACTCCTCACTTCTAAACTAGAAAAATCCATTTTTAGGTATTGTTAGCACCAGGAACTATGTCTGGAAAATGCTCTCTGTGGTCTCAAAAGAGACAATGATACCAAAATTTACTACAGTCAAATGATACATATGAGAAAGTGTAGCTAAAGACAAACAACTAAAAATTAATCTTATAACTAAAAAAAAAAAATGTATCAGTAGATCATATATTAGTAAAAAAAAAATTGTGTAGTGTAAAATTTTTTTTTCTGTCCATGAATTACCTCTATGTGTGTTAAATTGAAGAATATATTTATTGTTGAATGACCTATAAGAAAGGGCCAACTATTAATAAATATGTTACCTGCCGAGTTGTGTACTTTGCAACTATGATATCTTGCAAAGCAAAATATGTCTTTGAGCTATATGGAATGAAATTGCATAAAAGTATACTCATGTACCTGACTAGGTGTCTAAAATTTACTCCAACAATAATTTTGTAAACAGCATGATCAGTGAATACTATGCTAAGAGTTATGAACTAATGTACACAATATATGTGTATTTATGTTGTCAGAATGAAGGCCACAAATGATATTTGAGTAAAAACTATTGAAAATCATCAAGGTCATTATATAATGTATTACCTATGTCTATATGTAGGTATAATATAATGTTGTTATGTTGGATTCTGAGCAAAGCAATGAATGTATTAGTTTATTTATTAGTTTTTTTACAATTAAGTAAAAATAAAGATTTTAATTATTTTATTGTACCTAATTCAAAAATCATAAATTGAAAGAACTTTTTTTCCAATTATTATTTTCCATACATAGTAAAAGTTTCTAAATGTTGAACTAATTTTAAGGTAATTATACCACAAAATAATATATATATCAATCTACTGTACCTATGTTAGTATTGACTTACAAGTTAAGTTAGTACAATAGTAAATAATATAATATTATAATAATTAATACATATAGTATAGATATACAATGTTTTTGGTTAATATAAGTTCTAACTATTACTAAGAAAAGTTTACAAAAATTATGAAATATTTTATGAAGTAAATCCCTGACATGCCGTTTTAGCTCAGAATAATTTTTTGTATGCTATAATTTATAATGATCTATTCAATGAAACAAAAACCTACTAAACAGAAAAGTGATTCTATATTATTTTTATACGATAATTTTTTAAACATGGTATAATTTTCAAAATATTTTGACTTAGGCATTTTTTGGTTGAAAAGCTTGACAGATTAATTACAAGACTCCTTATAAATTGTTATTATAAATTATTAAAAGTATTAAATATACATGGGCAACATTTTTATTTATAAGCACTTGAAGCTTTTCAAATTTGGACGAAATTAAATATTTAAATATAGAATAATGATTTTAGTTATTTTGTCATAATTTAAAAATATTATTTGTGGTTACTTGAAATTTTTAATGTTTATCATTATATTTTATACTCGCAATGACAATTTTAAGCATAATGTTTTTGAAAAAAATTAATTCAACCTACTGTATTACTAATAGAAAAATAAATTACTATAGGTAATAGCAAATCATAAAATATATTTAGTAATATAGGCTGATTGATCACCTTAGTTCAGAATTATTTTTTGTAAACAATGATATTATATATATCATTGAATTGAAATTTAATGCATTACAGTAATTTACTACATAACATGATACACTCAACACTTAATGTACATCAGAGTGGTTATCTATTTTCTCATTTTTTAAGTTTCAAAATATAAAATATTATATTATACTAATAGTTATTAAAAAATCCAATGAATCCAACTATTTTTTAATCTTAAGAAGGTATGTAGTACTCATAGTATTAGTACACGATGTGTAAGAGTTTCATTTATTTGTACACATTTGTGTAAGCAATTGGATTAGATTTTTTTTTAAAATTTATATAGATTACATATATTATTTGCAATAAGTTATAAGGTTATTGTATAAATCAGGGTGGTTTTTAAACGCATTAAACTTTAATACATTTTAAACAAAATAAAAATAAATTTAAAAAACCTTTATAATTTATCTAGACAAAGAATTTTTTATCATGGCTCATCATCAAATCATTAATGCGGGTATACAGATTACAGGGGTTATCAAGTTTTAAATTACAATTCAGTTAAAGTGAGATAATCTAGTTTATAGCTTCTATAATTTTCACAAAATGAACAAATAACTAACTATTTAGGTAGGTTCCTATCAAGTAAAATAAATGTTAATAGTTTTATACCTTATGATTTTTATATTTTCAAAAATAGTTAATACTCTGTGATAAAGGTAGCAGGTAAGTATTCTGGTTATTTCCATATCATATTGTTTAAAACATAGCTATCAGTGTAATTTTTGACCATGTTATATTTTGTTTATTTAATTGTATATCTCAATAGAAAATACCTACATTATATCGCGCAATAAACATTATCAATTTACAATTGATTAAACAAAGTTTTTGTTGTAACCCGATTATAGATTTATTAACATTGAATTGTAAATGGTTTTGAACTAAGAACTTAACTAGTTTAAAGACATAATATACTTAGATTATTCACATATGATCGCTAATTATTAACAATATTATTATTAAAATACAGATCATTTACTTTAACTACATAGGTGGAACCTATACCCACTTAGATTTTTTAATGCACCTAAGTCGTATTAAGTTAAAAGACAGAACAGAATTAAAAGTAAAAACAACAAAACTAAATGGCTTACCACAGTCATTTCATAAGTGTCGTTGGACTGGCTGTTTTTTAAACATTTTTCTTTCAACACTCTTTCGCCTTCGTCTAAGGCCGGTATGGACTCGTTGAGCTGATCGATATTGGGCAAATCGGGCACAAGCGAGCCAAACTTCTTTTTCACGGTGTCTTGTAAATCGTTCAAGTCTGTGTCCCCTTCGATTCCACTAACGCCCCAGTTAATGTTGTTGCCAATAACTGAAACACACAAACGTATCAAGCGGGTAATGTCGGAAAGAGAGATGGGCACGACATCCACATATTATTATGGGCGAGCGTCCATAATAAAAAAACTCGAATTCGGATCACACTCACCCAGGCAGACGAATAACACCGGCAAAACGAATTTGGTCATGATTGTTCGGCGGCGGCGATCTCAAAATGCAAAATGCAAAAAAAGAGTAAAAAAAAAAAA
>JACXSJ010004650.1:0-11365 GCA_014851325.1 Pentalonia nigronervosa | reverse complement strand
GTATAATTAATTTTAAATCAATTTTAATATTTTGAGAATATTCAGTTCCTTATAAATAATATTATTTGAATTACATCAAAATAACTATAAATATATTAGTATATTATTTTTCATTTAAATATTTATTCTTAAAAACATAAACATAAAATGTGTAAAAAAAATTGAGACTAAATATTTCGATAGTTTTTAATTATTTAAGGAGCAACTTATAAGGAACCATGTATTTTATTTTCAATCTATTTTACCCTTCAATAAAATATCATACATAAACAAAATACATTTTAAATGTCTATAAATAGCACAAAAAGTGTTAAAATAGATTACACAGAAATTAGCAATTTCCGAAATCAAAAACAGTTTTGTTAAATTCGGCACGGATGACTTTCCGACTTATTTCTCGACTACCCCATCTTTGCCACGTAAGAATATATATGCGTTACCCCTCTTCCCGTGATATATCGAATAGGGGAGCAACGATATGGAGGCACAGCCATTCGTTGGTAAATTAATAAACGAATTTTCCATCCATTTTATCGCCACTCGATACTTTGTTTCACTCTAAAAATGGTCGGAATAATGTTTGTATTTTGTTTTTGATTTTATATTTGGTACGACGCGAGAGATACATTCGTTGTTGGCTTACAATTATGTGGTTTTTTTCCACAGCAAATACATACGCTAAAAATATACTAAAATCATTGTAAGAATTTATTTAAATTTTATAAATCAAACAGATTGTGTAGTACATATAATTACAATACGCGACTAACAAATGTAGGTAACAATTTAGGTTTCAACAACTATTTGTGCATTTCTCTGGCAATCAATCACCGTTCACAATCATTTTTTGAATTCAATGATATATTTTTTTAATATTATTGTACGACTTTTATCGCGCTGTGCTGTCAATATGTATAAATATTATTCTATAGGTTTGTTATTTTGATGCAAACAATTTGTTAAATTTTTAAGTTTCACTTTGTTTAATTGTAAAAGTTTAACGACGCAAAATTCAAGTATAAACATGTGCCACTATTCTAATTTAATTTTATAGTACGCATTTATAAAGATAAGTCAGTTTAATTATCATATATATATATTTATTTTTTGTTCTAAAATATTATATGATATGGCGTTGTTAAAACAATGTAAGGCAATGTTTTTAGGCACAATTAAGATAAATTTAAGCAATCATAACAATTAAACGTAACTTTTATCATATAAAGCATTGACTGTTTTTAAAAATTAAACAAAACATAATATATACAGTCATTTTGAAAAAAAAAAAATAATTTTATTGTGCGCGATAATAATTAATGAACAGTAAAATCGAACATAAATATTGTTTTTCGCAATCGATTATCCCCGATTATGTGTAATGTATGTTAACAATTTTTACCTTGTGCAAGATTTTAATTTTCTATTCATGCGGAATTATTATTAAATAAGTTTATTTACATGAACCATAATAATTATTTTACTACACTTAATCGGAAGAGATGTATATAGATAAATCATATTTTTTTAATAAATTGCTTAAACATTAAAATGTCAATAAAAATATACATTGTTATATAACGTTTTTTACGTAACGTACTAACATTTATATAAATGCAAAATGCATTTTTGAGTTATACAATAAATATAATCATCAATATATTATGTATTATTCGTGCATTGGACACTATATCATTTAAGAATGTAACCCAATCAACAATAGTTAAAAATAATTCTATAATTAAAATTGTAATGCTATTTTATGAAATTATATTCTCATTTCTAATTGAATGCATTTGTCAACAACGCAGTCTTTATTTTAACATTTACAAGTTGATCGATGTTTTCATTCATCACGAAACTCAGATGCCCGAATTTTATATTGCTGATGTAGTACACGTCTTTCACATTCGGCAGTTTGCTTATCAACCAATTAACGTCCTATAATAACATTTGAACAAATGTAAAATGAATAGTCAGAGCAAACAATAAAGCGGTTAAATACAAATAATAGTTGATAGCTATAATAATAATGAAACTATATGTTCGATCATTGATTTTTGATGTTTATTATTTCACATAGTAATAATCGTCTTTATTTTTGAACCCAATTTCATAAGAAAAATATGAACGAAATCATATATTTGACGAGAAATGGTTGGTTAGGGTTGATTAAGTAGTTTGACTAGAAATTGCTTTTTTTTGTAGTAAGTTTTTGAATTTTTTCGCATTCTAAAGGTTTAAAGTTTTATATTACCTACTTAGATATGAGGTAAATTTTAAGTTTTATCAGTTAATTTATATCGTGTATTCCTAAAATAATTTTTTATTCATTATATTCAGCTATATATAGTTTCTTATACAAACTATCATACATATAAATTAAAAAGTATAGATAAAATATTTTTTGAAGGCGATTTGTATTTAATTAAAAATATATTCAAGTGAAGTATTGGTCTATAATTAGATATTACAGTTTTAAAGTCAATAAAAGTCTATGCTTTGTATACAATTATACCCATACAGGGTATATCACATGAAGCTTTATTGTTTTAAAGTGGTATCACAGTAATAATAATTACATTTCTATTACCATTGTGCAGGAGCACATAAATTAGAAAATTCTTGAAAGTTATTCTGTAAATAATAAATATATTTCAAAATGTTTAATTTCAAATATGTTTATTCTTTTTTTTTTTTTTTTAATGCTTATACACTTAAACTGAAATTAATTTATCACGATTAATTAAGATTTTAGTAGTAAAGGGGTAAAATAAATTAAAATTAGAATTAATATTTAATAATTATTAAAATAATAGAATAATATGAAATGGCTGAATGATTTCTGATTAATTATCTAATTTCTTAACAGGTACATATATAGTAAATGAAAATTAAAGAGTTCAGGTAGAATTTGGTGACTTTTAAATAAAATGCTTTTGCTATACAAATAAAATAGAATAAATAAATAGGTACCTTTCTTGCAGATAAATAATCATTTTTTGAGTGTAAAATGTAAATCGGAGTAATAACTTTGGACAAATTATAATCTGGTGGTGATTTCATGTTGTAATATTGTATATTTCTATTCACTCCATAGTCATATTTACAAAATCTTCCTAAAATTATAAAATATAACTTAGTTTCATAAATATATTGTTCAGGATTACAACATAATAATATTTTATTGTGTAATTTATACATTTATATTAATGAATTTTGTGTTTTATTTAATAGGTATCAGAATCTATAACACCTCGTTTCAAAGCTTTTTCTTTAATCATTGTAAATAATCAACTTAATATATATATGCGTGTGTGTATTTATATCTGTATCCTATGACTATTGTCAATACTATGTAGATAGTAGGAGTGTTACGTATATATATATATATATATTCAACTATTTTATTTTAATAAACATATGGAAACCACATCTATATCTTCCCTCATTAATTTCACGGGTCTTATTAATGACCATAAACCCATAATCATTACGTTTCCAACATGAATGAGAAATTTTCCGGAAATCTGAGAATTCCATATCCGTGAATGAATGATCATTAAATATATGTCGTAAATTTGTATCATCTTGTTTTAATATTATTAAAAAATTTGAGTTATCTCTCACTAGATGTTTCGGTATTTTTGAGTATGTTTGTGCTAGATAAAATACAGAACTATCACCAGAATGTTGACAAGTTGAGAAGTATTCTCTTATAGCAGGATCTGTAATAATATCATCAAAAATCATGATAGAGTTTTTCTTAGTTAGGTTTGGTTTTATAACTTCATCAGCGCTTGTAAATATAAAAAAATTAGCACCTTTTATATCATCCATTATTTTCTTTAATAAAACATATTTCTCCTGATTAGAAATCTTTGAGTATAAATAAATATTTTCAAATCTTAGTCCGTTTTCATGAATGATTAAATTATACATTATATTTGTTTTACCTGAATCACTAGAACCAACTACTATAGCACGTATAGTGTCAGGCATTATCGATCCGTGTCTTGATTGTTTTTTTTTACCGTTTGGACATCCACGTTTATAATATCTAATTTATCTTTTTGCTCGATCAAATCCATTTTCTTATAAATACTCTATA
The DNA here is from genome assembly GCA_014851325.1 of Pentalonia nigronervosa. Lineage (NCBI taxonomy): Eukaryota > Metazoa > Arthropoda > Insecta > Hemiptera > Aphididae > Pentalonia > Pentalonia nigronervosa. The sequence continues at coordinate 7,257 of JACXSJ010004650.1, read as the reverse complement.
AATTTTAATTTATAATCAGTTATAGATGACACGTTTAACTCACAAGTAGAAGTCAAATAATACTGACAAAGGTTTTATAAACCATCTTATAAATAGTTATCTGTTTGAAGCTAGTGTTTCAGACTATTAATTTACGATTCTGGTTCAAATTTGAAAAATGGATTAGAGATAAAGGAATAAACCCATTAGACACTGCTTGTCATGATCACAATATTGTTTACGTGTTAAGTAAAATTTGGATGATAGACATAAAGTCCATAAAATATTAGAAAATCGTGCTTGAAGAAGATTAAAAGCTAATGATACAGCTAGAAAAGATAAATTTGTTGCATGCACAGTAACAAACGTTGTGAAAGCTAAACAAAAAATAGGTATGGACTGTAAAGGTAGAAAGAAACGTGTAACAAAAATTTAAAAAAATGGAATACTGGCGGCAAAGAAAAAAAGAATGATAAAAAAAAAGAATGGTGGTAAAAGATTGATTTCAACACAATAAATAATTTCAACAATAATTTTGGGGAAGCATTGACAATCGTGTTATATATACGCTACGAGTCTTGAAATGGGGTTAAAATTCGGTATAAACCCATTACGTCGAATTAGTTTGATTAGTCATAAGACTAAAGTGATACCGTCCACATCAAATAAAATAATAAAATTAACGGTGAAGAATAAAAAATTTTTACAAGCTCTAGGTTATAAATTAGAGCAGAATGCCTGAGAACGATATCTTAGATATAAGTTCACGGTACGAAACAGATTCCAAAATTACGAAAATTGAATATCATTCATACACACCATGTACAACAACATTTAATAATAACGATGAAATACGTATATCAATCCAGCAAACAGATGTTTTTCCGTATCTACGTGAAAGTTTTTTATATTTAGAAGGAAAAATATCGAATGCTGATAATGTAATACTAACCAATAATGATCTTTCATACCTTTTCGAGCAAATACGATTAGAAATCAATGGAATAGAAGTGGATAACACACGTGTTCTTGGTATTACCGTTTTTTTTTTATTTATAATACGTTGAAAGGATACTTATCTAGTACACCAGTTGACTATAATTGTTATGAAAATTCTGGATGGACATTTAAAAATAGGACAAAATTGTTAAATAGCAATGGTGAATTTAGTGCTTACATTCCATTGAAATATTGGTTAGGTTTGTTTGAAGACTTTAAAAAAATTTAATCAATTCTAGATTGGAATTAATATTAACGCGGAGTCATAGCGATTTAAATGTATTAAGTATAATAAATACGGCTAATGTTACGACAGGCAAAGTTGATTTAAGTAAAATAGTTTGGAAGGTACCACATATAATCGTCGATGATGGAGAAAGGTTAAAATTATTGAAACTTATAGAAAAAGAAAAAAGTTTGTTCATACCTTTTAGATCTTTTGTAACGTTTGAATATCCTGAACTTGGAACTACTAAAAAAGTTGTATGGAACTTAAAAACTGCATCAAAATTGGAAAAACCACGATTTATTATTATCGGTTTGCAAAAAGAACGTAAAAATACAATGGCAAAAGATTGTAGTATATTCGATCATTATAATCTAAGAAACTTAAAGGTATTTCTAAACTCAATAGCTTATCCGTATGTTAATTTAAATCTAGATTTTACAAAAAATAATTTTACCTTTCTGTATGATATTTATACATCGTTTCAATAATCTTACTATGAAAAAAGTATGCGGAACCCAATATTAAATCCTACTACTTTTCTATCAAATGCTCCAATTATAGTTATCGATACTTCGAAACAGAACGATCAGCTACAGCTTCGTCGGTGGATATTCAATTGGAAATAGAAGCATCAGAATCTCTGTCAGGTGTGACTGCTTATTATTTATTAATTTATCATCGTATAATAGAATATGTGCCATTTACTAGAGAAGTAAGAAAACTTGTGTAAATAATTTGTTATAATATAAAAACGATACTTAACCAATGTGTATATTCATTTATTTGAAATAATAAAAAAAAAAATAATACTTAAACAATGTGTTTATTCTTTTATTTGAAATAATTATTTCAGATTTATGGTTTGAAATCTAAAAACTTGATCAGAAAAAAAAATATTGTGTATACAGTAAATATTTTCGAGTAAGGGGAAAACCATTTTCATGTGTCTAATTTCCCTGTAATTTTGAAATACGGTAATTTTTTTACACAAGGGAGAAAATCGTCGACAAAGTTTTTGAAATCTCCCTGTAAAATGTGTGGACAACGACTGTGTAATCTCTCTATGATGTGTAATACGGTAAAATCAGTGTTCTTCAAGGGGAACATTGCCCCTTGAGCTTCATGAAATTACCGTGTAAAAAAAACGAAATGACTGTGAACATAGAAATTTATACTACTCCCGTTGAGTTAGTGCTTGGGCCGATGACACGCGTGTGTCCGGGGGTGTACGGTGGTGTGAACAAAGTACGCAACGCGAGGATGGCAAGCGAGTTAAAAAAAAAAAAAAGGTACGTTTGTATATATGCACGAAGACGGTGAGACCATGGAATACACCAGAGCTCTGGACGGACCAGACACGCTCGTACCGCGCAAAGGGAACAGCCGCCGTGACTCTTGTCAACGGCGAACAGCAACAACAACATGTTTACAATTCGTGCGGTCAAATGCACTCGCTGGGACTCAGCCTCTAATCTGCGAGCGGCGTTATCTAATTCAGACTTTTGCAAATATGAGGGGGGGAGGCAGTTGTCAGGCTCCTGACGTACTCGACGGATGCCTGCGGCAATAAAACGGCACACGTACGCCACTACCCGTAACATACGGTCGTAACTGGAGAAACGATTAAACCATTCTGTCTCAGTTTCGTCAACATGGGCGGCACAGGATACGGGCCGCAGTTCGGGCAGGTCGCATAACGGCAGCGACGAACGGGCATCGTCCCATACCGATGGGTCGCCATACGCTAATGGTGGGCCGTGCCAGTACAATTGGTGCTGCGCTAAGGCAGCCGGCATGACGCCACGCGACGCGCAGTCGGCGGGGTTATTGACCGAGTCAACATGTCGCCATCGACAATCCTGCAGTAAAGTGCGAATTTGATGCACTCGATTCGACACATAAATTTTGAATGCTTCGTGTGGGGCATCTAACCATGACAGTACTATCGTGATACGTACATACATACGTTTGATGCACCCATGCGTTACGCACCGACTCGAACTTATCGCAATCATCGGATGCGATCGTTTGTAACACGTGTAGGGCAAGATACGGCGAGCAATTCACGCCGTACGTGACGGTGTTTAACTCGTATTCTACAAGTTCGTCGTGTGTCGACGATCGCCATAAAATATGTTGAAATTGACGATATTCCGGCAAAATTAATATTTGTCTATACATCTTGCAGATATCGGTCGTAAAAACATGCTTGTGGACCCGAAATCTCATCGAAATGTCGACGATGTCCTGTTGTAATTTAGGACCGGTAAACAAACAGTTATTTAATGACGTGCCGCGACTACTTTGCGCGGACGCGTCGAACACAACGCATATTTTGCGTTCCTCGATCGTCGGACGATACACGGCGTGATGTGGAACAAAATAACTTCCCGGGGACGTTGCGACGGACATATGACCTAGTGATATGTATTCTGTCATGAACTGGGCACACAATGTTTTTAATAGAGGGCTCATAGCTAATTTACGTACGAGCGCGTCAAAACGACACACCGCAATTTCGCGGGACCCGACAAAGGTGTCAGCTGACGTGGGAGTACGAAACGGCAACGGTACCGAGAACCGACCGCAAGTTAAGCGCATGGGCTGTTCACAAAATAATTGTTCACACATTCCCTCATCCGTGAATGTGGCGGGCGCATCCTCCGGCTCTTCAACTTGCCAAAACCGTTCCATTAACCCTTCAATGGAAACCGTCATAGCAACCGGCATCGATTGATATGGGTGGACCTCTCGGTTGGACACCGGATCAATTAGGATCCAATCAAAGACTGAACTAAACGCTGAAGGTAAAGTTTTATCTACCGAAATTTTTTAACCGTCCATTATTGACGCGTATACATCACTGCCAAATAATACATCAACCTTTGCAGTGATATCGAAGGACGGGTCGGCCAGCGCGAGACTAGAGTACCTATCTTTAATGCCCGAGGGTAACAATGTGCGGGGCAAATCACTCGGTATGGTTGGCAACACCCACGCATTTACCGAAAGAACAGGTTCGGACGCAAACCGCGGTTGTACGCTACACTCAACGCGGCCTTGGACATTTACTAAGGGGACCCCGGATAAACCGCTTATCGGGGCTGTCTAACTTGAGACTTAACCGGTCGGCGCACGCGCTTCTAACGGCGCTTATCTGCGACGCGCAGTCTTTAATACACGCATTGTTTGCCACGACCCGGAACGATCGCGCATATACACTAGCGCGGTACCTAAAATTATCGACGACGCCTGGTGTGGAGGGGGACGTGACACGGACGCGCATGACGTTCCGACAGCCGGTGCCTCCTTTTGATCATCGCGATCTCTAACAGACGAGTGACAATGAAGAAGCGAATAATATTTACGTGTACAGTTCTGACAATTTGATTTAGAGTTACATTTTAGTGCCCAATGCTCATCACTAAAACAATTGAAACATAATTTTTTATCGCGTGTCCATTGAGCGCGCTCGTCAGGACTCCAATTTTTAAAACGCGAACACGATGTTAGTGAGTGCGAACCCGCACATACGGGCACGTAATATTTGACTTGGACGTGACCAAAGACGTTAACCGAAGCTTCCCGGCTAAATCCCACCCTTTTCGGAAATTACCGGTCGACTTTGACGGTGGATTATTGCCACTACTTTTGTGAGATTCACCTACGACTTCAAGAATTGCCACTCGGGCACGAAGAAAGTCTAATAATTGTCCTATCAACGGGTAAATCACAAAACTATTAGTTTCAAATAATTTGCGGGTAGCAACAGGTAGACATCGAAACGCTATCGAAAATAAAATAAACGACCCAGTGTCTGGTATTTTTAGCGCATCTAATAATGAGATGGATTCACTAAACATTCCTACAAATGTGTTCAAGTCGTTAAGCGACTCTTGTGTCATAGCCGACGACTGTAATAACTTATCAACGAGTGACGTCGCGACCAGGCGCGGTCGATTAAACTTGTCTGATAACGTGTTCATTGCTAGCTCGTAATTGTCCGCAGACACCGGTATGCCTCGGACAGCGTCGGCTGCGACACCTTTTAAACAGCCTATTAAATAATACATCTTATCGATGTTCGATAGATTGTGTCGGGTATCAACCAGCGCAGAGAATTTATCACGAAAATTAGGCTAAGATCGATAATCGCTCTCGAACGTAGAGAGGTAAACGGGAGAATGATTTAACCGGATCCTCGCGCGGTCTTTCAGCTCTATACTCTTTTTCACGAGAGAACGGGACTGTTTTGCGCATTAGAATGAGCTCCAACCGGATCGTCCGCCTGTGAAATCCCCCTCCACGCAGTCGTTAATTATACAACAGTTACCGACAATTAACGACCTGTTTGTCGGGCTTCGGCATATGTCGTGCACGTAGTAATTTACAATTGATAATTCAATTGAAGTGTCGGCGAGAATAATGCACTACGTATATTTGTTCGTATTTCATTTTTTTTCACAAAAATAATCGTCGAGTTAAAGAATATATAAACGAATATGTTCTATTAACATGCAAACGTTGAATCTGTTAAAAACTTACAACTTGAATTTCAATTAATATTTAAATGAAATAATAATACATTTATTGTTTTTATTTGTTAGTGTAAAATTTACGAATTTCTACATAGCATATTATTTCCGTCAACCCTTAAATTATTAATTTTTTATTAGGAATTTTAATAATTATAATAATTACAGAAATAAAAAAAAAACATTTTATAAACGACAAAATAATTTAGTAATAAAAAATAAAAATATTAATTAATTTACAGTCTTACGGTAATAAAAAAACATAATTAATTACAATTTAAAAGTCACTATCATCTGATCCTGACGTAGAGTCGCCAGTAATTGTCATTATGGTAGAATCCATGTTCTCCAAAACGCTTTTGACATGGAAGTCAATGGTCCAGAACTTGTCTTCTTCCTTTTTGGTATGTTCGACAAAGTTTTTCCACATTTCTGGAGTAACTCGATCAACTCCGTCGCGAAAATGTTGTTACACATCGGGAAGTTTGAACGTGGTGTTGTTCATTTTGACGAAATTTTTAATAGATGACCATGCCAGTTCTATTGGGTTCAGCTGACAGTGATAGGGCAGTAAACGCAAAATCTCCATATTTTTGTTTTTCACATATTCGTCGATGACATATTTATTATTGAACTCTGGCTTCATTTTTTTTACAAGTTCCAAAAGTCTAATTTTTAACATTGGTTTGTTATAAACAACACCTTTTCCATCCAACCACTTTTCTATGTCCTCTTTTTTCCAGGCTGATGTTGGACAAGTTTCAATTTTGACCGAATGATATGAAGCATTATCCACAACAATCACACTATTCGGCTTCAGTGAGGGAATGACGCCTTTCATCCAGTTAAAAAATGTGACGCCATTCATCTCGTCATGGTAGTCTGGGGTGTTTTTTTTCGACTCGAACAATAAGAGACCACTTGGAACAAATCCTTCGTCCGATCCTATATGAACGACAATAAGTCGTTTGCCTCTACCACTTGGGTTAGCAGCACCAGTTGAGAGACCTTTAAGGTCTATTTACACACAGCAGTGACGTGACAGTGCCGTGACCGTTCCGGGATTCCCCCGGCAAAATTAATAATATTCTTAAAGGAAAGAAAGCATGATGTTCTCACTCGTCCGGCGCGTAACCGTACCGACGAAAACAGTGTTGTCGCCATCGTCGTACCGTGAATTTGCGATTACTTGCCGACGATATTTTTCATATTTCACGGCAGTGATTTTTGTTGTAATTCATTGACTCTCTCAATTTTCGTAAAAATGAACGACGAAAAACTTATTGAATTAGTGCGGAAATATCCCGTATTGTATGATTTATCACATGCAAAGTACATGGACACAGATTACAAGAATACTATTTGGAGTAAAATAGCAGAAGAAATGGAAACAACTGGTAAGAAATACATTATTTATTTATATAAATATTATATTATGTACACATTATATCATGTTTAAACATATTATATTATAAGAAAAACATCAAATACATTATCAATTATGTTATTATTATT
>JACXSJ010004649.1:0-11839 GCA_014851325.1 Pentalonia nigronervosa | reverse complement strand
ACAATATCAATGTCCTCTTACTCTTGAACAATTTTGTAATACTGTAAGTCCTGAATGTATTAAAAAGTTTGAAAATTTTAATGATATTGTTAAATCTAATGTTATTAGTGAAGAATTTCATGCATTATATAAATTGTATCAATTACTTAAATCTAATGATAAAAATATGTTAAATAGTGGTGTGAAGTGTATTTCAGAGACTGGTGAGCAGAATTTATTAGATTTTATAGAAGACCAAAATGAAGTAACTATAATTGATGACAGTTTTTTTGATAGTAGTAAAGAAGTTTTTCAAGATGCAATAGAGCAAAACAAAATGGGTGTGTGTATAGAAGCCAATAAAGAGAAAACAGATTTTATTTGTAATGAAATAGAAAATACAAGAAAACAGGATGAAATTGAAATTTGTATAGAGAAGAATGTAGTTACACCCAGACATTTAAATGGAAAAACTTTACAAATTTCTCCTTTAGAACCATGTCTTGTGTGGCCAGTTACTCCAGAAAGGAAAGGTAAACGTAATATTGAAAGAGTACCATATGTTGTATCATCTAAAATTTGGAAAAGTATGAACCAGTCTAAAGAAGATAAAAAGAAACAAATTGAGCTTGAAAAAGAAAATAGGAAAAAAACAGAATACATAATAGATTGGTTAAATCGAATTTGGTCAATGATAAAAAATTAAAAACTGTTACTAAATCAAAGATTGTGAGAAATAGATATTGTGTATAAGAAAAAACCATCTGAAACTGTAACTAGTGGTGTGTTGGCTGAAAGTTTATGTGATGATATAGCACCTAATATTGTTGAAGAATGATAATGATATTCCAACCACATATGTAACCGTAGGACTTTGTTTTGGTTGTGGGAGAAATTTAAGTGAGTTGTTGAAAGGTGTTGATTGTGCCTTTTGTTCACATATGTATCATTTGAAGTGTGTAACCACAGACGAATTCTGTGGCATGGGTGAAAATGAACCTATTTTATTCATTTGTAAAATATGCCAAAAAGACTTAAATTAAAGTAAGGTACATATAATACCTATTTTGATCTTAAATTTGTATGTATTAACTAAGACCTAAAGGTAATAAATGTCTTTTTATAAAAAGGGAAAATATTAAGTTTATTAATTGTATTTAAAGACTGATTGTTTTATTTTATTTTATTGTTTTGTTATTAATTTCTATACCTACATTATTATTTGTTATGGTTATATCTAAAGGTGAATTTATTGATTTTGATCAAATTCCTAATTTTTTATAAAAAGGTAAAATATTAAGTTTATTAACTGTAATTAAAATTATTTTAAAGATTGATTGTTTTTTTTTTAAATTTTGTTATTAATCTCTATACCTTTTTATTATTATTTTTTATAATTATATCTAAAGGTAAATTTATTGATGTTGATCAAATTCCTAACTTTTTATAAAATTATAAAATATTAAGTTTGTAAATTGTGATAAAAATTCATTTAAAGACTGATTGTTTTGTTTTTTTTATTTATTATTAATTCCTATACCTACATTGTTACTTATGGTTTTAGGTAGGTATTGACTAAAAGCAAAATGGGTTTTTTTCTTAAGTTTTGTATAATATTTAAATGTATTATACAATTATTGTTCTAATAAAATATTAATTTAAAGTGGGTACCTATTTGATTTGAAATTGCGTTCACACTAATAAATTATTATAGAATCAATTGAAAAAAATTATATATATTTATTATTATTATTATATATTCTGTTCTTTTATTAGTTGTATTTTACCTAGTTGAAATAAATTTATTTATTAGGTAGGTAAGTACATATTTTTGATTTTTTAACAAATACTACAGTAGATGCCAATAACTATGTACTCGGGTGCCTATAACAAAAACTACATGCCAATAACTGTAGTTTTAGTAAAAACTAATAAAATACCTATTTTAAACTAAAATGACAATATTTATATCAATTTTACCTCTTAAGTAAAGTAAAGATAAGAATATTTGGAATTCAAACATTTATTTTCAGTTATTGTATCATAATTATTTTGTATTCCATGATTCATTAAAAATGAGTATCTGCTTAAAGTGCCAATAACTGAATACTCTACCCTAGTAGAAAACACGCTCAAGAATATACTAGGGCGAGATTAACCAGCAGCAAGCCAATAATGCTTAAATCACGAATATCGGGTTTGATAATAAAAAGCGGCCTCGAACAACCAGTGATTCTGAGAAATTATCTAACTAAATAGGGACGAGCGAATTAAATAATATAATATCATTTTACAATATTATATTATATTACTAAAAATACTAGGAATTGAGATAATACTGTCGCATCCGTGAAACTAGTCGCATCCGGCGAATTATCACCACTCGCCGACAAAACGTGGGCAGATGGCATTTTATGGAACTAGTATACACGATAAAACAAATGAGGTCAACGCTATCTTGTTAGGACGACGTAGGTACCGATAGGAGGAGTAGCCAATATATAAGGGAGCCCGAATCGGCATCAATTCAGACATGAATCTGCCAGGCTACAGAAAGGACCTTCACGCCAGTCATTTTTCTAAATTATAATAAATCAGTCATCAGAATATTAAACAGTTTTACAATTTATTTGAACACCGCGAATTCAAAGCTCCTTTTCGTCCATTCACCACCCTCGTCCTCTGATTGGACCATATCAATAATATTATATATATATATATATATATATTATAGAAAGTACTATAATAAATCAATAAGATTGTTTTAATTTCTCACCTTCAAATAATCTCTTCTTAGAACTTGATACAAGGCCTGGCATGTTAAAGGAATAATTTTCTCAAGCGCTTGAGGTGAAATAACTGATGAAAATTTAAGATCCTCATAACTTCTGCCGGTAGCGATGAACCTCAAAGTAACCGATAATCTTTCGTGCTCAGTAATACATTTTTTCATAACAATGTCTTCTTTTTTATCATAGGAGTCACCATTGAAAGTAATTCAAGGTATGTTTCCTCGTCCATTCTAAGATAGTTTTTAAAATCTTTAGTTTCAAATTATAATTCGTTTAATAAGTTTACATAACTATAAGTTGCTCTTTTCAATAACCAATCCTTACACCACTTTTTTCGTTTCCTTTTCACTGGTTTTGTTTCTTTTTTTTTTTTCATAATGAACGCAAGGGCTAACAAAGCTAGTGCGTTCTCGTTCGATGCTATCATAAAAAAACTGAAGACCTCTCCAGTACACCAGAGACACGACCGACATCCGATATATCTGCATAGGCATGCCTGTGCAGGTAGACCTCTCCAGTAGACCGTATCGTGTATGACCAACTTTAGGTACACGATTTCTCTTATCCTATTCTCAGAATTTCTTACACTAACCTCTCAGACAACTATCTCATAGTTAGTCTAGCTTTATCTTTTCCAAAACTTTTGACACAATTTATTAATTAACTATCAAGTAGATTGTGCCAAATGCATACGGTTCCTCCTTACACTTGAGGTCATTGCTGATTTACTAGTAATAATATAATTTATGTATCATCATGTATATAGCAATATAATTGTATAAACGTTATATTCAGGTAGACTTTTTTCACTTAACAATTCAATATGTTAACATAACTTTCTCATTAATTATTATGCTTAATTAATTTTATTAATTCACACATGTCATTATGAAAAAATATACTAAAATTAAATTAGTTTTACCTAAATGTTAGTTATTTAATTCCAACATTATATTAATAAAATATGCATAAACCTACACAATATAGGTAATGTAGATAACATCATACTGTTATACAATGCATTATATTTCTGTAAAATGTAGTTCATTACATAGTTTTTGTTTATTTTATTTCATTTGGTTCACTAATACTCTTTTATACATATCACATGTCTCTTATGTACTATTATTTGTGTGTTAATCATAACATTGAAATATACACTGTACGTTACAATTCTAACACATTTATGTAAACAATGTTCATAAAAACACTAAACTTGTAATGTATTAAATTAAATACCAATAGCATATTGTATTTTGGTATTTATATATACATTTTGTTGCATAGCATTAAATTTAACACCAACATACATACAATTATTATGTTATTGATTAAACCAATTATGTGTTTTATTGACTTAAAAATTATTAAATGAAACTCAATTTTCAAATTATTTTTTATTTGATTTGGTAATTATGTCCCCCAATAAACAATTAAATTCACATAATAATTTTATATTAAGCTATAGATTGATGTAATTAACTTCATCGCATTGAATCTTTTTTCCTACATCTAATAAATACATTGGACCAAGTTTATGTTTATACAAACTAAACATTTCTTTCCATAATTTTTATTACTCCATAATAACTACATTAAACAATAACAGCATTGTTACGAACTCCGTCATAAAACATGTATAAATATCACGCGCTTCGACTAAGGTGATGACATACTAAATTCAGCAATTAATATCAAAAGGCATGATTAGGTCGCTCATAAAGGACGTGGGTAACACATTACTAAAATAAAACTAAAACTATAAAAGTGTAGTCTCACGTCTCTTCTCAGAAAACACATAACGTCTACGAGAAGGATACGAATCGTTCGGAATGTGAAATTATATTAGGGCATTGTATTAAAACTAATTAAACCATAAAAATGTTGTCACACGTCTCTTCCCGCGAATATTGACTTTCAATCGACCTGAATACAAAACTGTGATTACAAAACCCAAATTTCACCAAGAATAAGGAAAACCACCACGACCACCATCACTCTTAAGGACAAGCGAACATATAAGAAAGACCACAACAAGAGCTTGTCAGTCGGTTAGGGATACTCGAGACACTTGGAGGTAGGTCGTAACACCGCTCACCACTCTACAATCATTTTCTTATTTTTTATATTTTTGTAATAAGTATATGTAAAATAAACACACATTATTTCTATTACATCAAGTTTTCATTCCTGGGTTGATATCGATGCAAGTTAGGATGTAACAGCATTATGCGATGCAAACATATGGATATATAATATTTCTATGTTGTGGTATTACAATAATATTACACTTCTTTATTGTGGATCTACTACTGACTTAGCTGTGATTAGTTATTATCAGTTAGTGATTAGCCGTTTAATCATTTTATTATATTATATATGATTCAATGAACTGACCGCATATGATTCTATAGGTAGTCGGGCAGCTACCGGCAGTTAAAAGGGAAAGGAAGATCGTGCCGAAATTTTAAACGCTGAAGTACGTGGTGACGCAGAAATGGAAGTTGTTACGGGCTACGACTATTAGGAGTCGTACCACCGATATTATATAATATTAAATGTAGAAATATGTTTAAGGTAATTTCGAATGACAAGTTAAGTAACAAGTTAGCTGGTGTAATCTAAAATGTTACATACATATATATATGAATATAAATTAACTAGAGACTCGCTCTGAAATTCTAAGAAACGCTATATGTAGGTACTGGCTACGGCCTAATCTCAATTAGAATCACAATTCGTGAATCACGCCGAAAATACCACAGCGTTAAGAAGCGACAACAACTACAAGGACGCTGGACGAGGTTACGATGAAAAACAGAACGGAAGTCCATATGAAAAGGGAGCCAAAGGACAGAGTAGGCAGATATTTCAGAGCCGCCGGTCTAAGGTATCTCCACGTCAAAATCGCATCTATACACATACTCACACATTTACTTAAACAATTATATGTATTCATATTGATATTAATAGATAATTAATTACTATTTGCATACATTTATTTATAAAACCATCATCATAAGGATCACTGGTAGATAGCATGTAACAATTTAATAAAGATGACTAAATATTTATTTCAATCAATGTCAAATTTCACAGTTGACATCCTTGTGCTCAATTGTTAAACCTATAATATATATATATATATATATATATATATATATATCAAATTGATTCTTATTCTTGATTGACAGTGTATGGCACCTCAAGCAACATATTAAAATATAATACAGTGAATATGCATATATATATAGTATTATACTTAGGTAAGTAACGCGCAAGAGACATATACTATTATTATAAGTCACTGGCTAGTCTAATTAGCATATTTTTTAACATGATTGTGTAAACAAAACAAAATATTTTATTTTATTTTTTTAATAAGTACATTACCTAAATATGTATCCGGAAGACAGTATTATGTGTTGTATATTTCCAAATAGCTGTAATATGTTTCCTCGAACGCTGCTAATGAAATTTTTGGATACATATGGATTTTCTTCTAATCCGTGGCAGACAACATGGTTATTAAACAGTTTATACATAATCATAACTATATGTATCTGGGTAATTAAGTTAAATAAAATATAAATCCATTTTACGTTACAAGTTTTATAGTTTCAGAAAGGTGTTGGTAAATTAATTAAACACAATGACTTTTCTGAAGAAAATTGTGTACAAGAACTTTTTCTTCATAAAGAAGTGGTATCGGAATGTACTGAAAATAACTTAGTTTCCTATGACAATAATTACGATAGCAATGAAATAATGGTGGTATCAAAAATAGGCCAAGGTGAGCCCGAACCAGTGGAGTATTCAATAGAGGATTTAGGGAATTCAGGGAATAAATCAACACCATGCACATTGGAAGAAGTGAGTAGATAGTACTGATGCATATTTTGTTCTATCAAATTAAAAATAAAATAAAACTTGACTCTAATAAAATCAAAATTTATGTTTCTTAATTTACCATTATAAAAATAATTTGAATTTTTAATTGCATCAGTTATAATTGATAGTATAATGACGTATAACAATAGTTATAAAAAATAATTGGATAAAATAGAAATAAACAAGTAATTAAAACTTAAAACTTTCCTTTTAAAATAAACAAAAAAAATTAAGAAAAAATGTTGTATAAACTATGTGTAGAAACATGGTAAACATATAATAGTTTAAAACTATAATATAAAATAAACAAGCTTGAATAGTTTGGTTAATTTATACATATAACTTTTCAAATTAAGTGGATATTTTGAGAAAATAATAATTTTGAAAGGTTTAAGTTAATCATTAAAAATATATATATATATATATATATATTATAATATACCATCTTTATAACTTTTAAGATAACATGAATTATTTCATCTGAATGATGTTGCATATGTATGAGTTCTATTATTAGATAAAGGACTTTAAAATACCTACTCATAATTAGATAAAAACATTATTTGTTTACATTTTTGATCTATACTCAGTAAAATAAAAATATATTGATTAAATCTACATTATTCTCGAGATAAGATTTTGATTGCTTTATATTTTTTATGTATTCGTTACTTAAAGTTATTCATACTTTCAAAATTAATTTTTATAACAGTTTAATGTTGGACGAATTACGTAATTCCCATTTTTAACACTGTACAAATTCGCATATTTTCATGTGATTTCATATAATTCGAATAACTTAAGAGCACAATTTTTTTCCAAATAAATACAAGGGCATTCAGTTGAAAAAAATCGTATTACCTTACAATTTGAATACTTTATATTATTAAAGTATTCAATGAATTATAAAGAATCATTTGTAGGGATTTATTAACTTACTAATTTAAAATACTATTTAAAAGCATAGCTGAATTTGAGTAATTTTCTTATACTCTTTTCAATATAAGAAGTAACCCGGGTGGTCAACTTAAGCCACTATTTTATGTATTGGCTATAATTAATGATTGATTAAATAAGGGAAACAGTTTTTTGTAACCTGATCATTACTAACGAAAAACAATCGCTACCCGGGTAACTTTTTATATAGATAGAGTTGAGTATAAGACTATAACTCCTCTAATACTACTTTTTGTCAAAACAATAAAACGATTTAGGAAGTCTCTAAAAAATATTTTTTTTTTTAGAAATCTTCCCATTTTTCACTTACTGAGAAAATACTATGTCCAATCCATCGACGATGTAGTCTTCCTAGAAGAAACTTATGACCACTAAAAATTGGACCAAGCCACTTATCTCACCGTCGTCACAACCACCGCCCGAAGATGACGAAGAGCATCTGATTAATATGATTACGTGTGAAAACAAAATGAATTACTGTTAATTTTGTTATATTGTTGGTATGGTCATTAATTTTATATTATATTATTGACATTCCCCGATAATCATTCTTAGTACAAATATTATAAATTTGTTATACGAAAAAATTAACAGTAACCTTTTGATTAAAAAGTAAAACACAGTTTTATAAGTACCATAAGGCAAATAACGAAAAAAAAAAACAAAAATTATCATAATATAATATGACATCTGAGAAATTTGGTATATAGATATAACCAGAGCTAGAATATTTGTGCCTGCATATTTTATTCGTTTAGTTAAACTTATAATTTTTAGAAAAATTAGTTTGACACATTTGAGTCACGAAATGTAGATTTTGAATCTGCTAACTTATTTTGCATAATGCATTATATGTCACACGACTTTGAGCTTGAATATGTTTATCATCATTTTAATAGCATATCTGTGTACATAAGGTAGACAAATTTAAGATATTAATTAATATTTTTATTATTTTGAATCATTTTATTAGTCCATTATGTTGAATGTCAACCAAATACGAGTGTTACAAAAATGTTACAATATTGATATTAATTTTGGTAATCGATATGTATTTTATAATGCGACGTACACTTGGAGTGGCTCCAAACGTTAAGTTTCACCTAGGAGTATGTTATAATGCGTTATATTAAATTTATATTTTTGTTGATATTCGATGTTTAGTTGATTTGCTACAGTTTGTTTTGTGTACTAAATGTATGTAATTTTTCGGCGTGTTTATAAAATGCCATCAATTTTCTTAATTTTGATTTGTTAAAAAAATTTGGTGAACATGTATCAGAATATAATAGAACCAATAGCTATAAAAAAAACCTTTTTCACTGAAAAATATTTTAATTAACCTTGAAAGGTTGAAATCCACTGCTATCACTATGTTCTGTGTTATTCGTGATAATAGTAATTTTTAAACTTGATCCATCTTTTATGTCATAATAAATAAATAAGTTTTAATTTTATTTGTTCTAACTAAATAATCATTACTAAAATATAATGTAAAGTACAAGGGGGCCACGAGAATAGGGACAAAAATAGACGAGTTTTTCTCAACGTTGAATATGAGTAAAAAGTTCTAGATAAGTTCATTCGATCCGTCAGATAATGCCGTTTAGTTGTTATTATGGCGCAGTGGAGTGTCATTCATCGTGTGTTTGCGTACGACGCATTTGTGAAAAACAATGAATCGGTAATTAAGGTGCAGCGCGCATTCTGATTTCACTTCAGCGTCGGACGTCGCGGTGCTGTTTCCAATGGAAAAACAATTATGTGGTGGGTCGATAGTTTTCGAACAACGGGGATAGTTGATAAAAAAAAAACCAACTGGTCCTAAACGTACTGTAACAACTCCCGAGAATACGGAAAGGCTACAAGCAACTGTTCTTGAAAGTCCACGACGTTCATGCGCAAACAAGCTCAGGCTCTTCAAATTTCTCGTTCTTCTATTCGACGTATCATCAGCCGTGAGTTGAAGTTCCATCCTTACAAATTATCAATCGTTCAACAGCTGAAACCTACTGATTACCGTCAGCGTTCAGAATTTGCAGTAAACATGTTCTCTTTATGCGAAGTTAATGACGATATGCTGTTATTTATGAGTGATGAGGCACATTTTCATCTAGACGGCTTTGTGAACAAGCGAAACTGCCGCTATTATGCTTCTGAAAATCCTCAAAACAACCACGAATGACTGCTGCACAGTCCCAAAGTAACTGTTTAGTGTGCCATTTCAAAAAAGTTAATTATCGGTCCCTATTTTTATGAGGAACAAGGAAACACTGTGACTGTCAATAGTATCCGTTATATGGACATGCTTAATAACTTTTTGAAACCAGAGTTGCGCAAAAAAGGCGAACCATCAATCCGTTGAACGTTTGGTTTCAACAAGATGGGGCACCTCTTCACACTGCCACCGCCACAATGAATGTCGTACGTAAGATGTTCCCCGGTCACCCCATCTCATGTTTTGGAGATGTGCATTGGCCCCCTAGGTCACCTGATTTGACTGTATGCGATTATTTCCTTTGGGATATCTTAAGTCACGTGTTTATGTATCAAAGCCTCGCACTTTGGATGACCTTAAGGATACAATTAGAGCAGAAATTTAAATAATTAATGAAGAATTGCTTCAACGCGTTCATTCAAATTTTTTGGATCGAATTGCTTTACGTTACAAAGAAGATGGGTGTCATATGCCAGATGTCATTTTTAAAAAAATGAAATGGCACGTATTTACATACAATAAAATATTAATAAAATATTTGTACGTCTAAAATATATTGAGTTATGTTCATATATTTTTGTCTCTATTCCCGTGGCCCACCTGTATATACTTCATTTCTGATAATAAATAATATTTTAAGATATCTTTATTGAAATAACATATAAATAAACGGTCATGTAAACACATCATGCCAAGTCTCCACTGTTAACATCATGTCAAGCCTCCAGAATAGTGTAAACAAATTAATCAGCTGTTTGACTGTGGCTTCTATTATATTCTATGCATGTATTATGTATTTAATATTTACCAAGGTATATAATATCGGTTTACGCATGACTACCAAAATCATGTCCGAGAATTATGTAGTAGGAAACAGTGTTGGGAATAGATAACTTAAAAATTATCTAGATAAAGATAATAGATTATTGATAGACATTTATCTAGATAAAGATAATAGATGAAAATTCCTCAAGTATCTAGATAAAGATAAAAGATAAATGTGATTTATCTAAATAAAAATGTTTTGGTGTTTTTTAAACTTGGCATAACCAGTATGCTGTGTAATGCCAGCAATCTCCTAATGGGAGGACCACTAGATTAAACAACACATAATATTCAGCTTTACCTGTATACTACACAGACTTAGAAGAAGACCGGCCTCTAAATACATCACTGGAATGATGAGTATAACAATTTATCAATAAACAATTTTCTATAAAATTGATCTTCTCCTTTAAAAAATAACAATTTTAATGCACATATTACTTTCATATGTTTTTAAATTAACGCTTTTACTCAAATTCAATAAATATACTTAATATGTACCTATTTTCTACATATTAGTAAAATAAAAAAAACAACATTAAATATATTTGTTTTTAAACAATAGAATGTATGTTTATATTTAATTAGTATTAATACATTATAATATAAGCATGCTTAACTATTAAATAGGTTAAAATAAAATATCATAAAATTTTATTTTAAAAAAAATGGTTTGGAATTTATACTTTTGAAACAAAATATTTATAAAAATATTTATAATTTAGAAGAAAAAAAGATTTTAAAATGTATTTAAATAATAATTTAACTAAATATATGAATTTAAATTTTTTTATTTAGTTGTTTGGAAAAAAAACACATTTAAAAACCAATTAATACTTAATTAAACAATGTATAATAAAA
Source organism: Pentalonia nigronervosa (assembly GCA_014851325.1). Lineage (NCBI taxonomy): Eukaryota > Metazoa > Arthropoda > Insecta > Hemiptera > Aphididae > Pentalonia > Pentalonia nigronervosa. The sequence goes on along the minus strand of JACXSJ010004649.1, from coordinate 316 downwards.
ACCAGCGGCGGATGGGTCAAAAATTTCGGCCCGGGAATTTAATATAAATTCAGCCCTCATTTAATTTTTAAAAGATGATGTACAATAATTATTATTAAACATTTTAATTAATATCAATGGGTACTTGAAATTTTTATCAAACATCTGAAATTACTTACCAATTTACATACCAAAATATAATTTTAAATACAATAACTACTAAATTAATACTAAATAATTTTAATATATTAGTAAAAGATATTAATAAGTAATAACTATTCAACAATTTATTGTATATTTCTAAACAATTAAAATTAAAAAGTTAACTCTTTATTAA
>JACXSJ010004648.1:0-11842 GCA_014851325.1 Pentalonia nigronervosa | reverse complement strand
ACAGATGTCTTCTGACAAATGAATATTAAGTCAAAAAAATACACTAGTAAAATGATAAAAAAAAATTGAAGGGGGACACGGGCGCCCGCAGGCTCATTCGTTATTAGGAGTAAAAAAAAAGAAATTAAAAAAAACTTTATAGGTATAAAAAAAAAAGGAGACTGCAGTCGAATTTCTAAATTGTTAATATTGAATAATTGCCGTTAATTATAAAAAAAGTATTGAAAGCTTTTTTTAGAATTTAATAGGATTTCAATTAATAAGATATTTAAGGAATGAATGAAAAATACAGATGTCTTCTGACAAATGAATATTAAGTCAAAAAAAAATACACTAGTAATATGAAAAAAAAAATTGAAGGGGGACACGGGCGCCCGCAGGCTCATTCGTTTTTAGGAGCAAAAAAAAAAAATTAAAAAAAAATTTAGGTATAAAAGAAAAAGGAGACTGCAGTCGAATTTCTAAATTGTTAATATTGAATAATTTTCGTTAATTATAAAAAATGTATTGCAACCATTTTTTAGAATTTAGTAGTATTTCAATTAATATGATAAATAATGAATGAATGAAAAATACAGATGTCTTCTGACAAATGAATATTAAGTCAAAAAAATACACTAGTAAAATGATAAAAAAATATTGAAGGGGGACACGGGCGCCCGCAGGCTCATTCGTTATTAGGAGTAAAAAAAAAGAAATTAAAAAAAACTTTATAGGTATAATAGAAAAAATGTGATTGTAGTCTAAATCACAAAAAGAAAGGAAATTGAAATTTTTTTAATAAATATTTTTAACTTATTCTTCATACCACCTATTTCTCATATCCAATAAATATAATCCAATTATTATACTGTCAAACGCTATCCCGCCTTTTTACCCATGTTTAAAATGTTGATAAGTTGGTTCGGTGGCTTAGCCATCTTAATATTGTTCAGAATTATTAGTCTCTATCCCACCCACTTACCCACTCTAGACAAGTACTAGTCAATATTTATTAAAACCCATCCAGCTAACCCGCATCCATCCTGCCACTTATCAAATATTAATTATGGCAGACAGCTACCCCAATGAAAAATAAATTGCCACAGTATCTGATCCCCATACGTCCGATATTCCCTTGTTAATATTTAAATATTTTCTTTCATTGTTATGTTTACAATATCGAATACCTTGGTAAGAAAAGATCATTGTAAAGCTCACGACCAGTGATGATATTCCACTACCATCACAACAAAGCTTCAACATAGGTTTTATAGGTTTGACATTAACCTTAGACTTATAGTCTCTTGGATAAAAAGAGTCGGGAGTTGGCGTTGTCGGTCTCTTGAATTTTGTGTCTTTCTATCAAATCGAACTAGTTGATTGCCAGCACGGTCTCTTTGACGCTATTGATCGCTGCGCCACAGCGTCGAGCCGCACAACTGCTCACGGACCAGCACAGTCGTCGGCCTGAACGACTTTATGGCTGTCCCATTGCAGAACAGTCGTTGCGGCTCCTCGTTGCGGCTGGATGCGACGATCAATCGCGTCTTTATACTCTATTCAGAATATGAATGCCAAATTCATGCATGAATACTGTTACTTGGGCCGCCAGCAGTTATCTTTTTCTTAAAGTAATGTGTTATACTATGAGCACATGCTTTATTATATTTATATATATATATATATATATATTGTTTTTTCAACCTTACCAAAGATAACTTTCGGCGGCTTAGTAATATGTATTCAAGCACGTATTTGTGCATTCTTATCCTGAATAGAGTATATGAAACCGTGCCTAAAGTTATGTACAACTTGAAGGTATGATTGGATATAAAACATAAAAATATTATGTATCTACTTATGATGTATTCATCTGTTGTCTCCGTCTTACAAGTGGCAAGTGCTTAGCGCTTTCAGCAGATCTCATTATAGTCTAATCGTTAGAATAAACTATTATTATTTTTGTTTATGATTGACTTTTTTATACTCTATTGGCCACGTTTGGTTATTTTTCGATCATTCCATAAACCACAATATATCATAGGTGTTTCCTTTAATTCAGAACTAATTAAAATCAACTGTTACAGAAAAATTGCCGAACGTAAATTTGCTATGTTTCACATTTGTACTCGTATGACAAACTTGAACACTTGAAGACAAAACAATAAACAGGTAAAACGTAGTCTTAAAATCAAAACAACTCTTATGTATAAATATTTATTTTTATTTTGTTTAATTAGATTTTATTTATGTATAAATATTATAAATTATTTTTCTTTTAGCTTCATATATTTAGTAAAAAATAGTAGGGAAATTTGGAGACTGAACAACATTATAACATATTCAAATTTTTAAGTGGACTACCTACTTGAAGTATGATCTGGAGAAATTTTATTGAACGTAATAATTAAAAATATTTGATATGTAATGTTATAAATTTTTTACTTTTGTTAATTGTTTTCTGATAAATGATATGGTGAATACTAATGTTCCGTTTAAGAATTCTGTTATATAGAGAAAAAGTTATTGTCTGAAGTATATGTTTTTATCTATTGAGATGAAAATTATATGGCTTGTGTATTGATTACTATGACCAGAATTACATTCATATAATCGAGGACTTGACATATTGGGAAAACAGTTGAGAATATAATGTACAATATTACAGAAAATTAATAATACAATACTTATTCAAATTATTCAAATTTAAAAGGTTCTTAGTTGTATTAAACATTTTTTTCAGGTTGTTAATCCTTATGAGTTTTATCACGATACAATATTGGTTATGTTAGGTTTTATATGTTATTATAATAATTTTTTTATTACTATAATTCATATATTTCATAAATTAAAATGATTAGGTTTTCAATTTAATAAACAAATTTGGGTATTTTCAATGTATTTTGAGATTTTACAAAACGGGTTCAGAATCTAATAAACAAATAAATTCAAATAAAATTAAAATTTTGACTTTTACATTCAATTTAATTATAGTTGTTTAAAACATTAGAAACTTGTAATAATTTTATTAGGTGGACACAATTCCGATAGGTTTTTTGTTATTTTCAATGCTTAATATTCTATGATATGTCCTGTATCAATCCTATAGTCTATAATATCTCAACTTACATACTTATTGTTGATTATTACTCTTGAGAAGTTGTACCAAGAACTAAAATGTCTTAAACAATGTACGATTTTACTCTTATTATTTGCATTTATTGTAAAAAAATATGTTATTTTTTCTTATTGTTACCTTTAATAGTAATATTTTTTGGAGAAAGCCAACTGGCATAAAAGTCCAACAGCCAATTGACACCAAAAACATAGAATGTTTCGGTGAGAGCTTTAGTTGCCCCGTGATAATTATATATGTATAAACAAGAACCTCATAGGGGCCGTCGTTCCTGTGGACACGATCGGGCAATTACCAAAATAAAGACAGTCGCAGATATAACTATCAGTATAAAATATAAATGTAATAAATTACAATTTTCAGGGAACCACATATGGAGCCGTCGCTGTCGGTCCTGTGGACTCGAACGGACAATTACCACGAAAATAATATGTACATACTAGTACATTATTAATATATACTTACAAGTAGTATTTCAACCACGCCAGAAGTAAATTAATTTTTATATCTTACAGAAACCTTAACATAATTTTTATATAAGTAAAAGAGTACTCGTATATTTATTATACATCTTATATGTTTAATATGTTTTTTTTTTTTTTATTTAGATAATAATAACAATACGTATGTCACATGAAATATTACCGGTTGGATCACCCCCAAAAATACTTATAGTTTTCACTCTGTCTAAATACATCACAATATCAGTTTGGTGCGATAAAAAATAGTTTACATTATAGTTAATACGAGAACACTGTGTATTTAACAATACTATTTTATATTTAAAACATGATTTCAATATTTCGTTTTTACATAGTGAACAAATAGAATGTATTTTGAATTTTTAAATCTCATCTAAATAATTGAAGTAGTATTATATAAACGCCAATACTTGACAAAAATAAAACTGTTTGAAAATAAAACTGATAACCAACCTAGGATAACCAATTAATTGTTAACATTTAATTTTTATTAAAAATGTGATGCCTTAGAAAATAATTATAAATTGTATTTAAAATTTTTCTTAATGTACGCTCTCATTATTATTAATATATGATTTTTAGGGTGGCCCTTAGTTTTGAACTCACGAGTTTTTAATATCTCACCCCTTCAATTTGTTCATAACTATAAAAAAGTAATTTTTGTTAAATTTGGTCATGATTACTCACCCCCTTCATGTGCCCCAAAGCGGTTGAAGAATTGCGAAATAGGGTTTTTTTGTCTTTTTTTGTGTATAATTTGAAAAATATTGCACTTATCGTAAAAATGTATTTGACTTAAATCATAGATCTTTATATTGTTAATAAATTTAAATTGTATACAATTCCTTATAAATTTATTATTTTTCAACAAAAATAAAAAATACCATATATTTTATTTATTTAAAAATTGATTCTTTTTACGGTTATTTAAATTTATTAGAATAACAGTTGATAATAGAACAAAATATCCTGTATAAAAATGATAAAAAATTGTATTTCTAAAAAAAAGTTAAAATCAGTGTAAATTGCATTGGAGTTACTGTTCTATTATCACTGTTAATTTAAAATAAAAATATTAAAAGTATATCAAATTGATCTATCTACAATAATTATTATGTCATCGCAATGCTTTAAATTATAATCACGTTTTTGAGAGAATAATACAATTCGTACGAGTAGAATGTTGATAATATAATTTTATACCTTATAGACTTTATATCAGATTTCGGCAAACAAAACGTTCGAGTATTGTATTGAAATCGGCAAATGGCAGATATTTTATATTTAAGATTATATAATTATATCGATAATGAAACTATACAGAAACAGTAGAGACAAGACATTCAATATATTTGACAGTTTGACACAAAACCATTGACATCTATTCTCTACATATATATTAAACACAATTTTTATTCTTTGCATAAGAAATATTTACTGCAATTAGTGAGCGAATATCGTCATCAATTTCCAGATTGTAAAAAAAAGCGCCTTATCCAAGAACTATTAAATAATCATAAAAAAATCAATTTTGTACAATAAATGAAATATTTGGTATTTTTCTTGAAAAATAATAGATATAACATAAGAAATTTAATAAATATGTTTATTATTCAAAATATAAATATCTATAATATAAGTTATATAAGTTCTATCGATAAGTGCAACACTTTTTTGATAAAACTCAAAAAACGACAAAAAAAAATCATATTTTGCAATTATTTAGCTCCCTTGGGGCACTCGAAGGGGTTGAGTAATCATGATTAAATTTTACCTAAATTACTTTCTTATACTAATGAACAAAATTAGAGAGTGAGAAATTAAAAATATTAATATTTTTTTTGTAAATTTATAATTTGTATTTTGTTGTTGTTTTATATCTTGTTGTAACTATGGCCCTGAATTATAAACACTAATAACGTATGAAATATACTTGCAGTTTTGCGCATAGTATCAATGAAATATGCAATCAAAATATGTCAATACAATATCAATTTGTGTCTTATCTAGCTATTTTTTTTTTAACAAATAAATAGAAATGTACAAATGCATATAATTCCGGGTCCTAGTTATAACAATATTTAATTATCTAATATGCTTTTTCAAAAATTAATATTTAGTTAAGTTTACCAATATGTCTCACTGTACATCCAGTCTCCGTTATAGATAAATCATTAATACTTATAATTATTAGTTATTATACTTTAACTTCCAATCATACCTATCTACATAACTTTCGACAATCAACCACATACTCGATTTGATGACACCTAATTCAATACTTAAACCGACAATGCCAACTCGGTTTTTGACTCTTTTTATCCTCACCTATAAGTCAAGGTTGCAAACCTACTAAACCGTAGTATCAGCCAAAAGGTCGAGTAAGCTTTGCAATTCTAGATCCTTTCCTACGTATTCGATATCGTTAACCTAACCTATCTTCTTCACACTTCTTCTCCCTTACTCTCACAACTACATTTGACCCATACATCCACATGTTCTGCATTCTGTCTATCCGCTTCTTCTTTCGTCTTTCCATCCCACCCTTTCTCCCTAAATTTACTTTCACAACTACACTCGCACTGTGTTTTCTTTTAGTACACACTCTCCTATCTTCCAACCAATACAACCTGCAGTGGCGTGGCGAACACGAAATTGTTCAGAAGCTAGTATTATGTGTCACCCGCCCAACCACCCACCAATACTCAATAATTACATTTACATATTTTTAACTACATGCCATAGAAAACACTAAAATACTAGTTAATATAAATTATTACCCCCATTATTATTTAGCCATTTCCCATCCACCCACCACCCCTTTCGAAACTCAGTGGCGGTTACCCACTTCGCCAAGCCACTAACCTAACCTTAAATATCTTTGCATTTTTCCCTTTCATACACCAAACATTCCGAAATCCTCTAGACCTCTTTCCTTAACTATCTTCACCATATCGCACACTTTCTATTCTCCTTCATTTATCTCACTCTCTCGTACAGGTCATCGTACCTGATAATCGGAGAAAATATTTAAATATTACCTAGTGAATATCGGACCTGACTAATTTCCTAATTTTTATCATGACTTAATTGATAGCCGGAATAGCGTTATACCTACAGTTATAATCGATATGTTCGATCCCCTGATCGATTTACAATATTAAAAAAAAACTTAACGGCGGTAAGAAAAAAAATTTAAAACCCACACGCCTGCCTAACATAAGTAACACTAGTAGTGCGTATATTATAATAAATATATAACAATAAATATTGTTTACATACCTTCTAACCAAACGATCCGCGATGTTGTGTCCGAATGAGAATAAACTATGTATTGCTTTGTCTCTGATACATTTTAACGATAACACCATCCACTTCATTCCAATTTGGTGACATCAGTTGTCGAATAACATTTCTGAAATAACACGCAGCCAGTAAAATGTTTACGATTTATGCGATTAAGGTATGACAGATATTATGGCCAAAATAATGTTAATATTTATTTCATTACAATTCGCTGAATGTATATTCCCAATAAATATTAATAAAAAATGTTTTACACAAAAAACCTTGAAAACGTAATACAAGCATAATGTGTAATTATAAGTTTCCATACACACAATGAAATTATCAAACTGTTTAACTAATTTTAAACTATTATCGTCACGAATCTATTTACCTACACCATTATATCAATGTTGAGTTATAAATGAATAATAATAGTATATGATAAAATGCCTCTTATGATAGTATGTTATACATTTATACGCAGGGCCGGTTTAAAGGAGATGGGGGCGGCATACATTTAGCGAAAAATTATCTCAGATGAAATTAACGTAAAATTCAATTTTTCTTTGTAAATAGAGCATTAAATTTTCAAATCCATGATGTAAAAATAAGTTTTATTTTTAAATTACTAACAAAATAATTTGCAATTTTTCTTATTTTTGACGAATTGTTTAAACATTTTAACTGTAGGTGCTCATAAATAGCTAATGTGAATTAAAGCTCGTAATTTTTTTTTAAACTAGATTAATAATAATTTTTGAGAGACCTATATGATTTCGAATTTTTGAAAAAAATGTTTAGTCATCTCTGTAGGTACTATGATATTAAAAAATAATAATAATTTTGAACATGGGCGTCATGAATTTTGAGCCGGGGGCGCATAATTTCTAATAACGGCCCTGCCTATACGTTTTAGTGAAAATATATTAAATGTACAATATATAAGATAACTGATAATATAAAAATAATTAAAATATTATGAGTAATTCGATAATTTATAAAAATATTGAATTTAAAATAAAATTATAATAGAAATGTTCAACGTCGATCGATTGAAAAATAATAAAAATATTTCTATGCTGAAAAATATTAATTCTTGTTTTTAGGAGACATAAGAACTTCTGCGGGTATATATTACTCTATTCGTTTAGGTATATTATATAATTATTCTACGACCTGGGCGTGGTGAAACGACGACGACGTTTGTCATGCTTGCGCGAATGAATTATGCTGAAAACAATACGAAAACAATTTTACGTAAACATCGATTATTCCAACGAAACTTATGTTGTACTCGCATCGCCGACGTGCAGAAAACTGCTCTGAAATAAAAACATTGCGATTTGTAAAAAAAACAACCGAACTCAATCATTTTTTGTTCATTGAAATTTTTAGAATCGTTAATGCCGTTTACGTCCGTTGCAACGTTTGCCAATTGACATAGATAATAGATTTTATATTTTTTTGTTAATATGAAAAATCCACAGATATAATATATTATTACAATTATTGATATTTGACATCATCATGTTATTTGAATGAATCGAAAAATCGATAAAAAAATGTTATTAATTACCTACCATAAATAAATAGTATAACTGCTATTGCCTATTAGAATTAAAAATATAAATATAATATGTTTAGGTATACAATTAACACGTCAAATTTACCGTGTCGGAATACCAGCATTTTGTAGGATTTCAAGTCAAACATTTACTTCGATATTGTTGATCATGATAGTAATAACTACTATTATTTAGTATATCAATTTTTTTTTTATTTGTTAATATATTATAATAATATTTGTTAAAACTGTATTTTATGACTTATGACGTGTATTCCTGTAAATTTACTAAAATGTGTGTCTATTTCATCTACATACCTATGTATTAATTATTATTATTCTACAACCGTGACGTCGCGAAACGACGACGTTTGGGATTGGTATTCGAGTTCGTGTATTTTAAACACTGCGTACTCGGAAATAAAATATACGTTCACGACATTTGGGTCTCATAAAATATGTGTTTTAAGTAAAAAGGTAAATTTGAGCCTTAAAATAATATAAAAAGAAACTTACTTAGACTTTGACATTTTTTGCAAATCCCCGTGCCATATACATATTGCACAACCGCCGCGCCGACGTGGAACGCGTTAACTCATCTGAATTGAAAATATTCTGATTTATGAAAAATTAATCTGTACTTAACTCAATTTGTCTTTTGTTCCTGACCATTTATTATGCTTGGCATAATGAAATTTTATAATCGTTAATCGTCTTCGTCCTCTGCAACGATTTTGACAATTGCCATAGATGATATATATTATACTACGGCAATATGAAAATTTCACAGCTGATATATTATAATACAACATTTAATATCAAAGATGTTCGTTTTTACGATTTGTTCATTGAAAAGTGAAATTACAATAACTAAAATAGTTAATAATTTTAAATTTAAATTATAATAATAATAATAAATAATATTATTTTTTGGTCATTGGTTTAGTTATTGTTATTTAGATATTAGACGCACAAGCATATTTTTTTTTATGAATAAAATATAAAAATGCCCAACAATAATTTTCATATTATTAATAATAACAGTGGCTACTCTGGAATAAATAATAAAAAACGTAGCTACAACGGCGATAATAGTTTCAATAATATGCATATGCAAAATAGTAATCAAAAATTACATTTTAAGAAACAAAATCAACGCGATCAAAGTCAAAATAAAACATTTAATGAAAACCATTCAAAGACTGATTATAGTTTACTATGATTATGGGTTACCGAGTCGCATGCGCTCGTCATGTACCATGTCAAAAAACTTCAAATGAAGCACTTAACTGGGCGTGTTTCTAAAATTACAATAAAACCTAGCATACCACCAGAGAATTAGTTGAAAATAAAGATAATAATAAAATTTACTTAACAAAAGAAAACATTATAAACTGTACAAGTGACAAAAAGTATAATAACATTAATTATAAAATTGAAATACTAGGAAAAATAAATAACTATGAAATTAATTTTTTAATTGACACTGGGGCAAATTTAACTGTCATCAATAATTATAATGTTTATTTAAATGGAATTGTACCGTTGGAATTAGATATTAAGCTCAGGCGGCCAATAATACTAATTTAAATTTAGTCAGAAAATCATTGGTAGAAATAAAGATTAGTACATTCCAATGCTAATATTATTGATAATGGATGTATTGACAAAATTAAAAGTAATAGTAAATCTTAATAATAATAACATAGCTTTTAAATTTAAAAAACAAAATGAAACATTTAAGTGGGACGTCGATAAAAGCGTTAAAGTAATCCAAGTATTTCCTGATCAAATGTCCTATAAATATTACAAAAATGATCGTAACACAAACAGTTTAAATCTAGTTCAATTGAACAGCTTTTCTCATTATAAAAATAAAAATAGTAATAAGCAATATATTGATAATTTTGTTAAACGATTTGAAAAAGATCCACAGATACAAGGATACGACAATTTTGATTCACATGCGTTAAGAATATGTTTAAAAAACTTAAGATTTTTTTTTTATCAAGTCTAAATAATTTGAAATTAATAAGTATTGAACAATGCAAATAATTTTTGGTAGAAAATTGTAGATAATACAGTTAATATTTACTGTACGTTTATGTACTATATTAATATTAATATTAATATTTGTTCATTACTCCTCTTTGAAAACAATTCTGGTCAAAGTTTTTTTGTTACCTACCGAATTTTTTTATTAGATTTGATGTTTCTTATTTTGTGAAAAATTTAACAATGTGGTCGCCATTTAAAAGAGTTTCTAATAGAGTTAATGAAATATATCTTCGAGCTATATGTTTGATAATGAAATGTCAAAGTATATCCTATATAAAGACATTATTACTATCAATATTTGTTGTTACTTCTAATGAAACAAGTATAGATAATGTTGAATCAAGTATTGAAACACCGTCTTCGAAATATAAAAAAAAAACTAATTGAAGCAGTTTCAGAAAGATTTTTTAACTCCATATAATATGAATTTTAAAATATTCTATCAGCATCTGAACATTTAAATGAAAGCTTTATAAATGATACAATTCAACAGGATAATGATGTTCATAATGGTTTAAATTAATGAGTGTGTTTAAAATTAACTAGCATACCTTCAGCATTAATCATACAAAATACGACGTATGAGCTAAGAGGAGTTTGTTCTTTTACTGGAGGACATCTATGTGAGATTGGACATTGCAAGCGATCGAACGATACATGGGACCTTTATGACGACTTGGCAATCAAAGCTATACTAGTGAAACAGGGAACTCTGGTGAAATGCAAATGCTTATTTTAGACAATATAATCCTTATGTTATTATTTTTATTAATAATATTTTCATATCGTTTTAATTATTATTATTTTTTTTATTATTAATAATATTATATTTATTTAATTTTTTTGTTTGATTAATAAAAAATGTATTCAAGTTGTATCAGTAATTAAAAAATGTACAATTTCAGCAAATAATTATATACCTATATTATCATAATTCAATATTTATTAGGTATTTAAAATGAGTAATTGTATTACTAATAGGGAGTTTGTATTATTTTCCCTTAGTGATTCAAGGAAGGTTCAGATAACAGATTGAATTACAGATCGCACTTATAATAAGAATAAAAATACATGTTCAAAAGTAGGCTATTTTACTAGTTACAATAAATATTATCAAATCAATTTAAAATAAAAATATTTTAAATTTTTTAATAATTTAAATATTACATCCTTTACAAACCATTACAAACGACTAACAATCACGTACAGTATGAAAAAAATTCAAATTCCAAAATTTCAGGCATTTCCTCAGCCCTTTTTAAAATTTTTATTTTGCGCCAAAATGATTTTTTTTTTACAAACGAAATAATTGTCTTTAAAAATGTTTAAAAA
>JACXSJ010004647.1:0-11854 GCA_014851325.1 Pentalonia nigronervosa | reverse complement strand
TTAAACAAGCTCCGATTACGCGACCGAGTACATACTACTACTGAACTACAACGATATCTAAGCAGAATATTCCGCACCTGGCCATCGTCGAGCTGTTCATTGTCACGTAAATATAAAACGACGACCGCGCGCGATCGGCAGCAGTCTGCGTTTAATTTCGTGACTATATTTCACGTAGTTCTTCTTGTCGTAGTGCAATCGATTTGAAACCGTAGAGAATTGATTTTTAGGAAGTTGATGTCTATATATATTATACATTCTACAATATAAATAGTTTAATATGCAATCCGATCCACTTGTACACACTTATTACTAAACACTAAATAATAATTATTATATTTATATCGCGCGCCAGTATATAAATTGTGAATTTTTACAGCGTCGTAACAACATCATTAAACGGCGACGGTCTTATGTTATTTATTACATATTATCATCGTAACTACTACTTCGGTACAGACGATTATTTTGTTTTGCTCTGCTTCCACTCACGAATTTAAATAAATATAATATTTGGATTTTATTCGTTGGATATAAAAATATATCCGATGGGTTTCGTCGGTCTTTTAGACCGAACTGACGGCAAAGTTCGAATCTCTATGATAGTGTGTAAACTTTGGTACTAAACGCGGTTGCGGCGGAATTATAAAATAGAATAAATTATCCGCAGACTTTTTTGAGAAGATCATACGCCATACTTTATAGATTCATTTAAAGATTTAAGACTTCTTTTTAAAGACATTCGTTGATTCGTATACATTTTGTACAGGATCTAAGAAAAAATGTAACTTTCGAGTTCATTTCAGACCATCAACGCCTCACTTTCTCGATCGGTAAAATATCCATCATGGTCTGCAGACACTCGACGGCTACTATAGCATAGCTTTAAAACGTTTTGTGGGAACATCAGTAAAAATATCATAAAAATAAAACGCATTACTGAATGTCGTAGAAATAAAAAGTGAGTGTTATTTTACACAACGAAAATAATAATTTTTTTTATATTATTACTCCGACATCGACGGCAGGCATACGCTTTATGAACGCGGCACGCGAATCACTATGCCGAGGTGTGAGAAGCGGTGAAGGGATGGGAAACGAGCAATCGCGGTCATCTTTACGGGCGACTGCGCGACGACGACCGTATACGCCGCGTCACGTGCGAGGTGAAAGAATGATTTACACAAGATCGAGGTTTTGTATTAACCTTGGCGAGAGACGTCACCGTCACCGTAGTCGTCGTCGTCGTCGTATTATTACGAAACCAATAAATATATCAAACAAATACGAATTAATATACGACAAGCGGCGACGGCGGCGGCCGAGCGTATAATATGTGTACACATTTATATTATTGTATTACTCGGATCTATATTTTATAAATCGTATTGTCATTATTATTATTACACATACAATGTGTATAATAGTCACAGATTTCTATACTTAACAAGATTAAGAACTCTGAATGTAGCGAATACGAAATAATTGAAGTATAATTAATGCATAGGTCTGTATATTATAATATTATATGCGCGACATGATGCATTTTCATGGTGTCTACAGTTTGAAAATATGGGATAGAAACTATACATTGTTATAATATTGCTGTTGTTACAGCGATATAATAATATAGTTAGGAATCTGCAAAAACTACTACCAATGGCGAGCGTTCGGTTGATAACTCAAAAAAAAAAAAAAAAAATACAGCGAACCGAAAAAAAAATAATACCCAATTACTGTTACGACTTCTTGTAATATTATATTAGAATTAATTGTGTCGAACGCAACCGCGACAATGTCGTGAATGCCGTTCGAATGTTGTACGGAAAACAAACAACAGTGGAATGTGCGGTTGGTGAGATAGAAACCGCCAATGCTCATCAGTCATTATTACGATACAATCGGATATTGCACTCAAAGATAAAACTCAATAAGCCATGTTCGTATTTTTTAAAGTTTTTATCCGTCATCGCTCGAAAGACTTTACGTAGTTGCAACCCATTGTAAGGTCATGTATTTTATGAGTATTAACTACATAAGCACTGCGGATATTAAATCGCACGTAGCGATTGGAATATTTTGCAAAAACAACCGCAATGGCGCAATCCACAATAATATTGCTTGGATTTTGAAAATAATTGAATTGGAAATTCGTAATTGTTTTAGTATTTTTTACGCAAAAGAAGGAAATTTAAAAATTCTTACCTTTGATATATACGGTACTGCAAGAGTATCCGTGCAGAGAAAACTCCAATAGATTCTATAAAACCACTTCACATAACCTAAAAAACAAAATAAATGTTAGTAATTATTCATAACGTAATGCATAAACTAATAATTCTATTCATATTATATTTTTAAAACATTATTTAATAGTATATATTATAATGGGTATGTTCAATTACTAAATAAATTGTGATTAATTGGTTAATTAATATAAACTTATGTTTGAAATGATTATAAATACTATTTATAATTAATTATTGGATAATCGAGATTTTATCGGTTGGTCGAAAACTGGAAATCGCATCGTAGCGGAACAACTGGTTAAAAAACGTTATTTTTAGCGAGAACACGTTTCTTCTCTACTAGCAAACGATAATTAGGGTCAAGGCTAGGAGTTATATTACGGTTCTATCACAATTATTATTTGTCGTCAAGAGATCGAAATTATTTTGTTATTATAAAACACACACGCGGCGACGTGATAAATACCAAACACTATGGCGCAGATGGCGATTTCACATTTTTATAACACAACCTAATAAAAAAATATAAATCTGTTATTAAACAACTATTATAATACGAAAGTACGCTGATGCGGTGTATTCGACTTTCGTAGGACGACTGTGAGAAACGGACAAGATAGTTATTTTATTTTCGCATAAATTCAGAGGTTCTTTTAGGAAAAAAAGAACCGTTGGAATGGATTTAATTAAAGTCGACCGAAAATCGTCGTTTTTCCGGCTGACATTCTCGAAATAATTTGTCATTAACGCGCGCCGAGCACATCACGCATATTATTATTACTGTAACGGTGTCTCGTCCGGATAACGAGGCACGTATATTATTATTATTATTACAATAAAATGTATAACTTTTTGAGTTCATACTACGACGCGCGTACAATAAACAAGAGAAACGCGATCGGTATCTCACCCGGATCTGCAGCGGCAGTGCGGCACATGATATTATACAGGACTGTAGCAGTGCACGACGACCGAAGACCCGAAGGTTTTGCGTAAAGCGAAATAAAATTTAAAAAGAGGAGGAGGTACGAAAAACCCATATTTTAATAATTCCTCTCGATGTATTATATTTTACACGATATTTTGAACACCGTGCAGCAGTATTCGCGGAAGCGATGCGAATTTAATTCCGCGGCAGCACGTTAATACAATGATGACGCCTGTAAATGGTGTGTTTTTAATACAACCTACTCTCAGTATTATAATGCCATTTTCGCGTGGAAATCGCATAAAACAAGCATAGGGCACTGCTATGTGGGTATTCACAAACTATATTGTAATTAATTCAAACGGATAAAAATGGATATCGCGCACGCTGTTGCGGTAACGTGATATCATTATTATATACCTATTATATACCAGGTATAAAGGTAGTGTATGTCGTATACGTGTAAAATTTATACAATCGTAAATCTACTGCAGTGTATAATAATAATAATAATAATGATGATAATAATACATATAAGTATGGGGTTCGCGATAAGAGTGCCCTACACACAAATGTAATATTATTTCATAATAATATTATACAAACGGTACAAAGGTAGCGGAAAATCGTTTTTGTTTTTGAATATAATGTACCTATACTGCTGAAAGACGGTTTGACGACGACGGAATTTCTTCTCCGTTTTTCCTTGGTGGTGACAAAAGAACATAACAATAGCAGACGACGATCGATCGATCGAAGGCCTTTAAAACCGTATACGCTCGTCGCAGCAGTATACGTCTGCTACAGCTATACCGAGATAACAACGTGTCCGTTCTATATTTGTTAGTTTTACATTGTGTTTGTTTTATATTCATCGCATATTGTTAATATATTATATTATACACATCAAACGCGTGATACACATTAGACGGTTCTTCAGATAAAACTCAAACTCAACTATAAATACGTTATACCGCGGTGATATTCTACAAAAGCGCCGATTGTGTGATTTTTTAGACAGCCTATATAAAAGCACAAAATACATAAAGCACTTTAATTGCTAACTTTCAGTTTAAATGTGACACTCGTTATACGTATTAAATGTTCACATGTGTGTTATTGTGTTTTAAAAACAAAATTTATCAAGTTCAGTAGAATTATCTATGTTTATTGTAGGCATAGGTAGATAGATAAATTATAAACCGTAAGAAATGATAATATGATGATTGTCGGTAATCATTTTAGATAATTATGTATATACTTATACGTATAACTTAAAATAGCTGGGTTTTTTGGTAGTTATACTAGCTATTGTTATCTAAATTTGTCTGTAGCCTCGGACAAGTTTGGTATACAAACAAATTGAAAAATTAGGCTTTAAAACTACAATTTGTTTTGTTACGCTTATAGGTGGTGTTTTGTGTTCGCGCTTTTGGGTTATATTTTGCGTCATATATGCGTTTAATAGTAGATGTATAATATTAAAACACGATATTGACGTCACATACAGAATCTGCTATTTTGTCCTTTCTGCTGCCACCATCACCGTAAATAACTGCAATGAAACGGAACTAGATTTTGATATACTGTACAATATAATATAGTACTTGGGGATGGCATATAATATATTATATACGCTCGATCGCACAGCAATGGATTCGTGTGTTAACGTTTAAAGGGCTATAGCTACAGATAGACATTTTTTCTGTAGATTCCCGAATTCACGCGGTGAGAATAATTTTTTATTGTTTTATTAACACATGTACATATATTTTTATAGGTACGTCATAATATCGTCGTTCGACTGACCTCCACGAGCCGAAACACCTCAAGTATTTAATTGGTCTAGGACTCGGAACTCAATGCACTTAAAAAGTACAAAAGGGTACAAATATACTTTAAAACTATGCACTTAATTTTTTTGTTTAATCACAATTTTCTAGAACTTGTTTTTTATGTTTTATAATTTTTACAAAATATTTATTAATAAAAAACGGGAAATTTTATATCAAATACGGATTTGAAAAACACGATACAATAAAACCTATAGTAAAAATTCTTAAAATAAATTCGTATGTTTTTTTTTTTGCCAAATTTTTAAATTGTATTATAAACTCATCAAGTTATATCAAATATATGCTTTTAAAAAAGATAAAATTAGGATATATACAAAAATATGCACTTTAAACTTTTAATATTTTTTTCGTAGTGTCGTGAAATTCATTTCGAGCTCACTCGGCAATAAATCTTATGGCCCCAAAAACCACGCAAATGCATTAATTTCCGAGCCCTCTATATATTACATTATTATTATTGCATATGGGAAAGTCTCGTGTGGATCCGCAAGACCATGGTAATGCCGTCCGCGAGGGGCTTAGCAATCATGAAACGGTCGTCAGTGAAAACGGTCAAAGCGAAAAAGCACGTGTATCGATCACATAACCCACGCGCACCGCACCTACCACCAACATAATATATTGCATTATTATTAATAGACGTGTGCGTTCGAAACGGTGCGGATGACGCGCGTACAATCGCCGTGGCGGAAAATGGTATTTATATGTAACATAAATTGCTTATTGATCAATTAAGCCCTTAATCTTCGCGGCAGCCGCTTAGTATTATATATACATATAAGAGCGGTGCGAGTGGGCAGTTGAGGTCGGAAGCGACGATGGCATTTCAACGAGCGATTACACAGCTGTAAACTCACTGCAGAGCATTAGATACCACCTCCTACAAACTATACACGGCAAGGTATATTATATATTTTCATTTCCTTAAAATCATAAAAATAGTTATGTTATTTTGTCCTCTACAACCGCAACTTTGCCCTTGAATGACGTCCCACTGCTGTAGGCTTATACTTGTGGAGCGGACTGGGCCAAATTGTGTTTTCATCATCATTATATATTAAAATACATTGAAAATTGAGAGATAGACAAGTTCAATGCCATCACGAGTACCATATTATATGAACTTTATATTATATGGTTTACGTATACCCTAGGCTTATTTAAACTCATTCATTTTACACGGTTTGAATATACCAACATCGGTTCTCGCGTTTGACTCTCAGGCTTTGAGGAACAATTTTGATAGTAATTTTTTTTTTATAATTTACGTTACTGAGTATCGATAGTATTAATATACCAAATAAAATAATAGAATTAGACAAAATCGCAAGAAATACAAAAAAAACTCATAGCCTGTGTGGACTTCCGTGTAAAATTGTTATGGCGTACATAACAAATCTGTGATTTTCAGTTTAAAAAATCGTGTCAACTATAATAACAATTATTATTTATACTTTCAAAGCATAAGTAAAAAGAGCAATCGTTACTTTACGATGTAATACAATTTATTTAAGATGAATCAAACTTAAATCACCCGATAAAAAAAAACTTAAAAATATTTTAACAAATTTATTATTTAAAAAATATTGACAAAATTTGCTTTTGGGTAGAATCGATGATATATTTATTTTTTTGTCATAACAACAAACAACGTGCCAATTGAATTCCAGATCAAATCAACGTGCTGGCGAACAGCCGTGTGCTCGTGTGTCAGTGTGGAAGATAAAGACAAACTCTGTAGCGAGCGAGCGCACGCGTGGAGACGACACACTGCACACGTATTTTAACGAAACAAAAAAACCTTGCTCAAGACATACAACGAATTTTCTTTAATATCGTTATTGGCAGATTATTTTATGTACGTATTGTTGAATGTTGTACACAATCGCTGAATAAACATAATATTATGTAAATAATATTAAACGTCGAGTCGTAAAATATATTTGTATATATCATATTATGTTTAAACCACACATACAGTCGTATAATATAATATATTATCAATATGTCACGTGTGTGTACGGATATAATATCGGACAGTGTATACCCCAACACACGTATTCCGAACGAATTTCAAGACTTTTTGTCTGCTCAAAGTGACGCCTTTGTGTGTTACTGGAAAAAAATGCGCGTTACACCGTGGCAGTGCAGTACGACGACGTCATAATATATATATTATACTTATATAAACACAATTATAAAAGTATATTTAAGCATAATAATTAGTGTTTGTTTTTCGGCACGTATAATTAATGAATTATACACCGCCGCGTATTGTAAAACATTATTCACGGACACGGTTCACATTATTGTTGTCTGCCACGCGGTATTATCCGTAACGGCATATATATATATATTCGCGGTGTTTGTTATTTTGCTATAGTTTTGCATTTTGCCTAGTTTGTGTGCTGTACGAAAAGTACACCCGTGCCTCGCCCTACCTACGCCCGCACACCGACTAAACGCGACACGACATGATACACAAAATATTATTATTATATCGTTACAACGTCGTGCGGGGATGTGTAATAATATACGAAGTCGCGCACACGACAATATAAAAAAAAATAATTCAGGCGACGACGGTGTTGTACCGTATACGGCATACCTATGTAAAATAAAAAAAAAAACAATAGCAGAAAAGCTTGCGCACGCGAACGAAACGAAAACGGCTGACCCAAATAACACGATGGCACTATATTAAAATAATATATAACGTCGTAGCAAGACATTTTTATAGTAGTCGATCGCGTTTGCAGTAAACGGCAGCCGCGAAGTGAAGGAAAGTACTGCTATACCACACACATGCGACCGACGTGCGCCAATCGCGAGCGTTTATCTCGTATTGTTTTAACAAAAAACGGACATACACGGCACGGGCAGTTTGAACGTATCTGCAGTACATACATCACTACTCGTGTACTCGTGTATAATAAGATGTAATATTATGTAGTAGAATATGTGATGAAGTGAACGCAAATGGTGCGACTTGGTCTTTTTTTCATGTTTTTGGATCACCAGATATGGAGTTTGTATATCTATTATTATGATGTATGACGACTACTACTCGCCTGGCGCGCATAAAGCGTTGACCTAGTTTACGCGCGCGAATCTCGTCTCCTTTTTCTGTACAAACGTACACGTCATATCAACCGCATCTATTCTAGTGTCATAACGTGTGTCGTTATGGTGCATAATGGTACGTAAAAAGATAAAGATAAAAAAAAAAGAAAACGCAGCGTCGCCGACGACAGTCTCGTTCGCCCACCACCCGAATCACGCCCGACGACACGCGTTCGAGTTTCCTTCACGTCGCTCAACACACACACACACACACACACACGCTCAATAACCCATTTTCCGGTATCCTAAGTATACATACGGCTTAACGGTAGAGACTGCAGGGAGTGGCAGCAGAAGCGGCGTTTCGTTTCTAATTTCAGGGAGGTGCCCCCCCCCCCTGCAGCGGTGTCGTCGTCAGCATCGAGGAGAGTGGTCGAGACGGGACGGTTACGCATCGTATATATATACATAATGTATTATACGCGTATTTATATAGTATATATATATATGTGTGTATACGTTATGTATATCAAAAACACGAGAGGGGAATCGTTTCCGGAACGCGTTCCCGGGGGCTAACGCCACACCACCGCTTCGCCGGCACCACGCGCACGTTTATATATACCCTCCTCGACGATCGATGTGCGCGCCGCACACACACGCACACAAGCACACGAGCACGTTCACGAGGGGAAACCCACTGTCGCCACCACTGCAAGGGTGGGTACAATGGCCGCTCCGCCGCTTCACCACGCCGCCGCCCGCGCGCTTTATATAATATGACCATCTCCCTCCTCCGATTACCATCATCGCGGGGGCGAGGGGGTAAAAATCGCCAAGACCCCTTTCGTGTCGGCTATATAGTACGTGTATATATATATATAGTGTGTGTGTGCGTGGCGAAAACCTTCAGCAGCTATTATACATGTATAAATTATATATACGTGTAAGTGTGTTTATGTGTGTGTACGCGTGTATGTGTGAGCTGTGGGTAGTGTGGAGGCGAGTAGGTGGTTGGCTGAGCCGGTAGGGGTGGCGAAGTGGGGGTGGCTGTTACGGTGCAGTGTTGTAGACGTCGCGCGCGCGCTCGTAAAAACTGAAAATTATATAACGCGCGCGACCTCGGCGACGGCGGCGTTAATGACGACGTTTCGACGAGTGGTGGTGATACGACCGCCTCGGTCATCGCCGTCGATTAATAATTATTGTTATTACCGCAGCGACCGTAAACGAGGGCACAGCTATGGCGCAGACGACATAATATTAATATTATTATTATTATTATTATATGTAGATGGTATATACGCGACAATAATAACATATTACACTCCAAACGGGGTTGTTATATCGTTATTACTTATACCGTCGTAGAAGTAACGCGGAAGTTTCAACCGTGCGTGCGAATGGCAAACAATGGCAATGTCGTATATGTCGATGTATTCACACGATAACGCTTTGAATAGAAAAAAAACGTTCCAACAGTTCGTCATATTATAATAAGTTAATAAAAATATGCATCATATACATGCAGTGAGTGCACCGATAAACTCGACGACGATGGCTGCAGTTCGTTAAAATATATATGTGTACAATGGATGGAGAGATGTTATTTTTCTTTTCAAAGCTCGACGAAAACTTTGCGAACACTCAATACATCAATAATATGGCGTGGGCATAATATAATATTTGTATATATGTTAGGTTCACACAGAATATATTATATTATTTTATTATGTTATATATATATATATATATATATATATATATATATATATATATATATATATATAATATATAGGAGAGCAAATGTAAACTGGGCTTACGATTACATTTTTGTTGTAAACTCGGCCCGGAAATTTTCACCGATAAATATATACCTACTGACAAATATATATTCTGTCATAATCAAATTAAAAAAAAAAAATACAAACCGAATCCTATATTAAAATCACCAGTAATATATGAACCATTTCAATTTTAAAATTCCATAACAAAAATAAAATAATTGTTGAAAATCGTGTTTAAAAGTATAAAAATAAAGACATTTTAGTAAACGAATACTTACGTCAAAAAATTAATTTGACTTTCAATTTTACATTTATATAATTTAATTCTTTTATAACGAATTGCTATACTTTTTAATAATACGACGATGAAAATAAAATAAAATAATTTTTGAAACATAATGAGAATTGCCTCCTTGCGGTGTCCTCTGGGTAATGCTAAATGATTCTCAAAAATATTATAAAATAATTACTAATTATGAATTTATAGGTATGAGAAGACCTGGGCATATTATTATCTGGGCCGAGTTTACAATCGCTCATATATGATACTATGGGTATTGTGCGCCATCGTGGCAAAGACTATATCGTTATTCGTTTTAAACCCTTGTTTCCAGTGCGTGCACACTGTGATACGTGTACGGCACACCTGTAATATTGTGTATATTTTTATAAACGGTACACCACGCGGTGGGCAGGTTTACGTCAACCTTGCGTCATGTGTACTATTGGGCTGGTGGAGGTGACCGCTTGTTTGGGGGGAGGGAATGCGGTTAATACCCGGGTAAATACAACTGACTTTTGACTATTGCGTGATGTATATAAACCACGACGGGTGAAAAAATAATTTCTTCTGCGCAGAAAAGAGACAATGGACGGATGGACGGACAACGAATAAACCGAAATCGCAGGGAAAGAGAAAAAGTTGGTGGTGGAAAGGAAAATATTCTTGTCGGAAACGAATTTGCATAAACGCGCTGCGGAAAGCGCACATCCGGGAATTTCGATGAGCTGAAAACCTTCACATAATGTATAACTCCCACGGAACCTCCACACGTTTCTAAGTAACCCGCGTCGTCACATATACGCGATGTCTATAAACGTACACACTCTTGAACACTGTTATTTTGAAAGTGCTTACATTTTTCGAATATCGTCACATACATTTTGATGCAATATCATATAATACATAGTTTGCATATTTGGTGTATATTTACGCAAACGCGTATTACGATGTAAAATGCATAGGTACTATATACAATTATAATTTATAAGACATATTAATAATAATACATTATATATATGGTAATATAATATTATTATATTGGAAATCGTTGACGTACAAAAGACACGTGTACGTACATTTTTATGTTTTTAAAAATTATTGTCGTGGTTTTAAACCGCATTATTTAGTTCGAGTTTGACGTACAACGGTCGACAAACTTTATACTCGTAATAGTCTGTACCTATATAATATGTATAGTAATACCTATATCATTATAATGTTTATATTGATCTATACCATGCCATCGTACCGTGGGTATTATTTGTTGGTGATCGTTACGGACTGAATCATTGCAACATGCCAACATAATAATATGTACAGTTATATACAACATATAATATTATACATAATATGTATATAAATATATTATATTTATATACTTATACACACACATCGTATTACGAACTATAATCACGTTAAAAATGTATAAAAGGTATACTGCTGCCTTTGAAAATGAAAATAATAATAAATTCCTGGACCGCGGTTCAAAGTTTCGAGAGAAAATAATGAGTTCAGGGGTAACGTACGTGTTTTGGTGACTACACTAAGTATACACTATATACATCTATATACACACTAATACACTATAGTACTACACTACACATTATTATACATTTATATGTATACTATATATATATATACACGTATCCGTATACATATACACTTTATGCAGTATACACACATTTATA
>JACXSJ010004646.1:0-11858 GCA_014851325.1 Pentalonia nigronervosa | reverse complement strand
TATTACTATTTCAAAGTAAAAACAATAAAACAATACGTTTTTGTCTTTTCTGAAAGCCTTAAAAAAACGTCACTCAGCCCCTTTTACCGTATGGCCATTAATATATAAAAATGCATGTTTTCTGTCTCGATACCCAATACAATAACTACTAGGTCGTTTTGAATAAAAGTTGTATTAATAGATACTTTGAGACTTAGAGTGTATTAATTGTTTATTTTTCAACTCCTTTTTTTTTTTGATAGCTCACACATGAATTTAGTTTTTGGCTCACATGAAAAGAATATTTTTTTGTTTAATTTATAGGGTTGCCATTGGTTACATATTATATTACTATTATAATTATATAGTTGAATGCTTTCATATACTTTTTTAGAAATATATTTATAAAATGAACAAATCTTTGGTATGGGCAACGTCAGGCACACAGCTAATAATATATTATGATATAGGTATAATGGAAAAAAGTACTTATTAAAACAATTCCTAAAACAGTAAACATAACACCTACATATAATTCATTTTAAATGATACAAAATTGTAAACCTAATATTTTTCTTATGTTTTTAGTATCAATTCAAAATGTTTAAGTGCCCCGACAATGACAGCAAATTCCAAATGAGACTGAACAATCAACAGCATCGACAAAAACTTCTTAAATGTTTAGAAAATACTAATGATGTTATTTTAACACCTAAAATCAAATCAGTTTTAAATAGTCTAGAGGAATTGAATTTGAAACACATGGTTAAACAAAAAATTGAATCTAGTGCTGAGTTTCTAACCCCCAAACATGAAACAACCATTGAGGTTATAAACTATAACACTAAAAAACGAGCATTACGAAAACTCATGAACAAAATGTTTGGTATTTTGTGCGAATGTTGCAGTTTTTTGAGAACTAAAAATAGTATATCATCAAGGTATAGTATACTATTAGCTGCCACAAAGGAGTGTGAATTGTTGAAACATTCTGAGAAGAAAATGATTGCAGAAAAATTAGTATTGTTTAAAAAAAATATAATTCTGCGGCGCAGGATAGCTAAATTAAATTGCAAAGACAACGAAGACGGTAGATTAGCACGTTTAAATTGATTATGTATGACAAGTCAGAAAAATATTGTGGTAATTTTATATATTTCACTCTGCACAATGTACCAATTTAATATTTTTCATGTTTGATTTATAAAAAAATTTTTATATTTATATTCTTCTAGTAACAGTTAATAGAATTTGTAAATGTATAAATATTTTATCCGTATGTGTTGTATACATAACACAATGTGTACATTTATAATTTGTGACATTTTTTTCTCTTTTTTTTTTTTTTATGTATATTAACGATGAATATTTTTATTGAATTTAAAAAATTTATTCGATCATAGATGAATATTACATTTACTTAAACTAGTATGCTCTTAATGAAATTATGTATAATGTCGTAGAAACTCGTTTAAAATCTGTTGTATATATTTTAAATGCTCAACTCCATTATATATAATTAAGTGATTTGTTTTAATATTACCACACAAATTATTTTTAAAAAATAACATCAACACTCGTGTAGTAGAAAAGTACCAAAACTGATGAAAATGGTTTAGGACCTCTCCAATACGATTACCACGATATGATGTGTCTCTCACATGCCACCCATGGGCGCAACGGTGAAAAGGTATCTATACTCCTCCATGGTGTTGGGACGGCTTGTAGAAAAAGAGATACCTTTTCGCTGTTGCGCCCACAGGCGGCATATGAGAGACACACCATATCGTCTGAATTCTGGTAACGACGTAACACTTTTACCCTCATACATGTACTATGCTTGAATTGTTACCGTGGTCGGTATTCTTTATGTAATTTTATTATTATTGTTTAAAATGTTATTCTTATTACGGCAACCATTCTGTGGAGCCGTTAGTGAATTATTTTGAATATCCACCATACTTATTATCCCGATAACCATTCAGTGAAGCTGTTGGTGGTTTATATATCTTAGTGTTTATTGTCTTTATTTTATTATTCTCTGCCCGAGTTTTTCGCTCGTCCGGCTTTATCAACACTAATTTAGCATATTCAATATACTCAATATTTATACCTAATAATTGTGTCTTGATTTATATTCTTATTATTATTATTATTATTTCCTCTTTCCTATGTTACTAATATTTAAAAATACAATAAAATCCACGTCGCTTCGAGCTTATCAGGTTTCGGCTCGTAGTTAGCGACCTTATTCTAAGGAAACGAGCGACCATAATGCTTTTGGCACCAAATCACCTATACCGTGGTTGTCGAAACGTCACAAAGTCAAGTTACTCAAAAAACTATAAAGTAATTTTATCTTATCAAAATACTTTTCTAAAATAGGTTATTATAAAAATATTATTCCTATAGCTCAGGTTATTTATTATAACTGTAAGGATGAAATTTATACCCGTCTCTAAACTGCTTTTTTTCTATATAGAATTATTTCTGGTTGAAGAAAGTAATAGAATATCAGATGTACTATTTATGCTGCAAGAATGGTCTACAACACACAATTTAATATCTAATTATATATAGTTTCTATTATATAAATTATACATTTCTAATTCAGAGTTTGTACCTATCATTGTGCTAGTTTCTTCAATATCAGTAGAATTGTTTTCGATTATGATGCTTTTTATAATATTGTCATTATTCACATTGATTGTAGATGTATTAGGTAGTTTCAGCTTTTGTAATATTATTGCTGTTAGAGTTATCTGAAATATAATTTTGATTTATGGTTATATATATAGTGTTTTATAGGTAAATAATACTTATTGATAAATACCTTCACTGTTTATTATTATATTTGAATTATTTACTTATGATATCTTATTAGTTATAGTTGTAGCCAGAATAGAATTTATGACTGGAGGTTTTTTTTTTTTTTGAATTAGCAACATCAAGAATTAAGCTATTATTTGCAGAGTTAATTTTTTGTTCAAATAGATGGTGTGGTAAATATTCATTGGACACAATGTTCAATATATTATCCATAACAACTTCATGTTTTTTGTAAGTTTCTTTTTAGCTTTACTCGTGTGATTGTTTTCATATAGTTTTAATTTTGTTTCTGGAGTGGAAATAATTTCATCTTCAGATTCTTGTTGGTATTTTGAATTTTGAATTTTTTTTTTTATTCTTTTGCATGTATTTATTTCTTTATCTTCATCATAATTATAATTTTGTGTTTCACAATCAGAACCAGATAATACTTTTGCTACATTACGGACCATTATAATATTATCTAGAGTGAAAACAAATGAAAAAAAAATTATATTCAAAACATGTAGTGACATTATTGAAATAAAAACAAAAAATGGTATAATAATGAAATTATGTTATTTAAGTTATTAATACTATTTCATTTTACTGGAGTTAGATATCTAAGTATATGGATATGAAATGAGAAACATCAATGTATACATTTTATATACTGTTATATTGTTACTAATTTAATTTGTATTTTGTTTTATGGTTAGTATACATTTAATTTTTATTTACTAATGAAAAAGAGAAGATATGTAATGATAAGTGTAACATTATTCTGAAATGAAGTTAGATCGTTGTTTAATGAAAAGTGTGTTATTACACATGTTATTATATATATATATTTAAATTTAAATAGCATAATATAACTACTTTCAACTCACTATTATTATAATAATAGTAAATAAATAGACTTATTACTAATATAGTATAAAGATATAATTTTTTTCACAAAGTTATTAATTATTTACTAATATTTGCATGATTAACAATTAAATAGAATTAGGTATTTAACATTATATACAAAACCTATGTTACGTATGATGTTTAAGCGGAATCACTATATCGGTATTTTGAGACTGAGATAGGTTTGATCTAAAGCAAATTATTTTTTTTTCTATTTTAGATAACAACCAAACGTTTAACATCTCCAAGTTTAAAACAGAATACATATCTAAAAATTTAGATTCTCATGGTAAATAAAAAATGTTACATAATGTTTTATGTCTTCCATCAGTTACTTTTTCAGAATCACTAAATATGGAAGTAGCAATAGGTTCAATAATCACTATTTTTTTATTGTCCATTTGAACACAACAGTTTTGCCTATTTGTTCCTATTGTAAAATTTGTTGTTTTTACTCATTTATATTGTGGATATTTAATTGTTGACGTTAAAGAACATTCATTTTTCAATATGGGTTTTCCTAATAATCGAATATAACAATTCAATTTGTTTTCATCAGAAATATCATGTTTGGTTAAAGCAATTTTATTATAAAAATTTCTTCTGTCCATATACCTTCTAGCTAGTTGCTATAGTGGTTGGACAAGAGATCTAATATACTTTTTAGTGGTTGCATAAAATCTTCAAAAGGAAATGCTGAGCACTAATCTAATTCATCATACTTTAATGATTCCTTAGCTTTGTGAATAAGACCATGAATATTGTATGTCATATGTTGGATGCCATAAAAGTATGAAATATTGATACAAAATATCTTAAAAGTTGATTTGTATATTCATTAAATGTTTTGTGCATTGAAGGCGAAAATAAAATCCTCATCACCACGTATAATACTATAAAATGATTATATATGTCATCTGTAAAAATAAAATAAAATAAAGTATTTTATTAACAACCTGTATTAAATTATTGTGTAATTTTGTTGAATTTTTATTAGCACCAGTTATCCATAAATTTACAATTTTTAGTACAACTCCTTCACAAATCAAATGCATGTAACCAATAATACAAGACCCAACTATTGAAAATTTAGGTATATTGATTAATTGTAGGTCCATTGTGATATCTTGAATCTTCATTTTTTCTAAAACTTTCATCAGTTCTATGTAGAGCATCAATGATAAGGAAACACGCTTTACTTAGACAAATTCCTTCAATGGTACACTTAGAACAGCTTACTTTTTCCAGTATGCTCTAATGTATTTAGGACAAATGACTTGGTAGAAGCATCACATATAATGCTATATAATACAATTTCCATATGTTTATTATTGTACATTATTCCAACATTTATTAATGGTATTATTTCTTCTATAAAGCCAAGTAAAAAAATCATTACAACCTTTTGGTTTTAATTGTCCATGGAAAGCTCCAATAGCAAAAACTTATTTACCTTATATATTTAAAAAAATATCCTAAAATTGTCCAGATTTCACTTTAAATACTACGGAATATAGGCAAGACATCTATCCCTACCATCAATTGTAGAGTATTTGGAATTTTATTTGATAATTTGCTGTTAATAAGTAAACATATAATCTCAGATGTTAAGCTAAAATAAATATATTGGTCACCAGAAATATTTTTTAATACTATAAGAGGAGGAGTTTTTAATAATGTTCATGAGTTTGTATACATATCTGGATGGCTATTTAATTTTAATAATTTTAACAATTCATTCAAAATTAAATGAGGTATATAATTTTTATGTGCCCAACCAGCAATTAAATCTTGAAAAGATACTTTTACGTTTGATTCTATCTTATCATACAAATCATCATCACTTATGTTATTTTTTAAAAGAATTTCTTGTTCAATGTTTTATTCAATAATATTATCATTTTTGTTAAACTACTGCAGGAATATTATTAAAACTTTTATTTTGTGTTTTAAATATTGGTATACTATTATTTATTTGATAATTATTATTATTATTAGATTTTTGTTTTGAAAAAGCTTCTTCTGATAAAATACTAGCTTCAAGTTGAGCTTTTTTTATTTTTAGTTTAGTACTTTCATTAGTTACTTGATGTAATTTTCTTTATACGTAATATTATGTTCTAAAAACAAAAAAAATTGTTGTTACCATTTATAATTCAAGTAGAATCAAATTTAAATTATTTATGCATTAGGAGTTTCAAGAAATAATAAAATTAAATCAAAAAATTTTACCTATAATTTTTTAATTTTATAATATATTATTATATTAAATAATGATAATAAGGTGATAGGTACAAAAAACCCAAGTTAAATGAAGTAGGCAGTGTATTCATATGTGATCTTAATATACAATATATATATTTAAAAATACAAGATGAATATGTATATATATATCAAGTATATATGTATTAAGTATTAAACTTTGGATTCTCAAGGTACATATTATAATATAGTAATACTTCTAAATAATAAAACTGTATATAGATCTGTAAATAATAGATGGTACAAAAACTCTATTCTCAATAACTCAAACATATATTGAACATTTTTAGTGTATAATTTACTGCAAACATACAGCATAATATACAAATTTACCAAACAAAAACATAATTATAATTTTAGTATATATAACTACATAATGTTAAGTTATATAGGCATATATTATAAAATAAACATATTATATATATTTATGTGTTATATTAGAACTAAAAAAGTATAATTAATACAAGATGAGCTAAGCAGCAAAATAATTTTTATATTAATATAAATGATAATACGTATGGTATATATATAGTCGGATAATTTAGATCCTATAACACACGCATAATTGTGAACATCAGGATTGGACTGGATTTAAGATAGGCTCTCAGATAGGTATGTTTATGATAATTAGTAAAATTATTCAATGTTATTTTTGTATTGAAACAGTTCATGTGTGTACAATTTGTTTTTCATAAGTACCTATACAAAATATAGGTTACATGAATTTAAAAATCGTGTCAGTATTATTCCTAAATAACATTTTTCCTTTAAAGGCCTTATCAATATCAATATAAATATGTACGATCAAGGCACTATTGGACTGTCTAAAAACTAATGGAAATATTAAAATAAAATGGTTTAAATTGTGTTTATTGTAATTTAGAATTTTATAACCACTTAAACACTTTTAAACTACATTGGCATCAAAAGTAAACAATTTGGTCCAGTGTCGATATAATTGTACAAAAACGTCACTATAGGATAAATCTGGAACAAACGGTAAGTCCTGAAACTTTAACATGCTGAACAATTGCTACCCGGGCATGCTATTAATGTTTTTTATTTCAAGTTATGATATATATGAAACAATTCATCGTTATTTTTTTAAGAATTAAAAATTTTGAAGTTAACCGTATTAACTTAATATAAATTAGTATCAAAAAAATAATTAATTATAATTAAAAAATATTAAATACCAAAATCAGTAATTGTCATGTACTTACTCCTATATTATTATTATTATTTTTGAACACTAGTCATAAGCTATAAATATTATATTATAATTATGTATTTATAGTAAAAAATATATAAAAAACCAATTAGATATAAACAATTACAATTTATTACAAAAGACAGTAGGTTACAATAAGTTCAGTATGTCTTTCCATAATATGGACCCTAATATCATATATATCTAATAAACGTATTGGGCAGAATTTGCAAGTTTTTACATTAGCATTTACAGTTTCTGGATCCTGAAAACAAATTTATATTATAATAATTACTAAAATTATATATTATTAGAAATTAGAATATATATATTTTTAAAATATTTCAATCACACATAATCATTGACATAATTTGCAAGGGTATAGAATAGAATAGACCCACTAGATCCAGCTTTCCTACATAAACTGTATGTCAATTGTCATTCAGAGACATTTCTTGTAAGTTCATTTTAAGTGTAAAATAATATTTTAATAGGTTTATAATGATTAAACAAAACTTTATGGGTACTTATTAATAGGTTTTGTGCAATACAATGTTTTTAATTTTTGCAAAAACTAAAATATCAAAAAATATATGAAAAAGATAATTTTTTATAGATATGTTAAGTTCAAATTTGGACGAAATTAAAATTTAAATGAGGAATAACGAAGTTAGTTGTTTCGTTGTAATTTAAAAATATTTTTTGTGTGTGCTTGAAACTTTTAAAGTATAATATGATTTTTATACACTCAATGACATTTTTAAATGCAATGTTTTCTGCAAAATTTAATTCAACATACTGTATTATTAATAGTAAAAGTCTTGGCCCTTCCATACCTTAAATATTTATTAGTTAAACAACTATTATCCATGTATTTTACAAGTAAACAAAAAAAAAAAAAAATAGTCTGCTTCAAAATTTAAAATACAATTATATGATATTTAATTTAAAATTAAAAATCTGATAAATTACCTTGACGATATTATGATCAGTAGCAAATTTGATTTGTCTTATGGGAGGAGGGGGGATTATAAATTATAATAAATCTACATTAGAATATCAAATAAAAACATTACACCATTCAACTTAAAATCAATATATAAATGATAGAAAGCTATAGGTTTTAGTTTTTTAAAAGTAAAAAAGGAAATATACGCCTTGGAATAAAAATTAATAGTATCACTACGATCGGTCTTAAACATTGGACGGCAGTGATGAGTTATATCACTATTAGTAGTTGTTTTATTTAACTGGTTATCATTTGAATTTTTTTATTTTGTAGGTAACCTAAATATTTAAAAAAGCACCAGAATGATTAAATGTCGTACAAATAGTGTACACGCTAATGATAGAATGTATACTGTATAATATATATATACTAGTGGTATGGCAATATTTGCATCCCTGCGATCAGTAGTTAAAGACTGCTTAAAAAAAAAAAAATTTTAAATACCGATGCCGTATAAATTTCCGAAACAGTCATACAAATTCATGCAAATCATGTGCTAAATATTGGCGTAGAAAAATTTGGAAAATTAGCGTTGGGTGTGGCTGGGGAAATGTACATGAATACTATACTGCAGAGGTCTTAAACATACGGGCCGCAATAAAAATGTATTTATTACAAAAATGTATGAAAATATTGTAATGATGTAAATGGATTTTTTAACTGTTAAACTCAATTATTGTTGTTTTTGATCATGACAAAAAAATGTATTTAGTTATTCATTTGAGAAAATGAAGTATACCTAAGCTATTTTTTACCAATATACACCAGAGTGTACCATCTACATATTATGCACAATAATATAACAACACTAATAATACTAATGTAGAAATATAAATGTATACTACCTATAATTATAGGCCCAAAAAAAAAAAAAAAATTAAAATATGTAGGTATACACTCATATAACATTTTTGAACTGTAACGAAAAAAAAAATCATATAGCATTGAATATCAAAAATACATAATAATACGTTGATTAATAACTTAATTAAATACATTAATATAGGTAGATAACATATTATATTAAATATATATTCAATGCTAAAAGTGGTAAAAATTAAAAAGGAGATTTCAAACTAACGATTTAAAGATACGTTTTAAGAGCAAAATAATTTAACAGGATATCTTGAAATTCAAA
Organism: Pentalonia nigronervosa; assembly: GCA_014851325.1. NCBI lineage: Eukaryota > Metazoa > Arthropoda > Insecta > Hemiptera > Aphididae > Pentalonia > Pentalonia nigronervosa. The sequence goes on along the minus strand of JACXSJ010004646.1, from coordinate 2,540 downwards.
TGAACTCAAGCGATACCCAAATTTTAAATGTTATTGGGGAAAAAAGCACGAAAATAATAATACGGTAACAAACGCCTTGGCTGCAGGAAAATAAAGCCCCACAAAAAAAATTACCTTTAATAAATTAATCTAAATGCGATTTTTTTTTACAGTAATTTGTAAGTCAATTCTAATTGAATGGCTTAAGTTTCAACTTGAAAAAACTGTGGTATAAATATTTAATTTTTATTTACATGAGATGTAATTATTTTTTTTATAATTAATTAATATACAAATATATTAAGTAGTATAATAAATTAGGTCAATTATAGTTAAAGGCTTTATAGTTATATAATTTTTATCATAGGTACTATATTTTTAATATAATATATTGTCTATCGTCCTATTTTATATTTGTTACTTCTATTACATTTGGTTTTCAAAAGTTTTATTAATAGATAAAATATGATAAAGAATATTATAGTTTTTTATACAATTATATAAATATATTTTTTGATTAATGAAAATCAATGTTTAATGTGCAAATCTATTATTATTAAATAATATATTATACAAATAATTATATTAAACTTATTTAAAGCACAAGTATACATTAAGTTAAGAAGAGTATTATATAATTATTAATTAATAAATAATATCAATAATTCTGATAATGTATAGAACAGTTAAGATTTTTGAATATTCAGAGCATACCTAATCATTAAATGTTTAGTTTTTGTTAGAATGTACTTTTGGAAGTCTTACAGAGGGTCCTCTTCTGTATATAACATTAACGTGCATTTGTACATACATGCATCTATACATTTTTATTTTTATTTAATTATTAGTTACGATTAGCTGGTGTTTTTAATGGGAGATACAGTTTCAATGTCTTCCCCGACGAGCTGCTAGTAGCCTTTACAGCGAATGCCTTTATCCAGGTTATCAGTGTTGCAATCATGCAGGGTGGGTGAAATATTAAACTAGCTTTTAAACATTTCAAGTTCGCCACGCTTCTGAGAACGTACTTAAATATAAATGTACAAGTACAACCACATAATTTGTAGCATATTTTAACCAGAACCTTGTAAATCCTAATGCTGCTGATATCCTGTAATAGATAATATTATCTACCTCCTTAAAAAAGTATGTATAATGTTATTCAATACAATTAAACATAATATTAATTTATGTAAAATAACACTGAATATATTCAAATATTATTAGGATTTATTGTATTGTTGTGTAGATTTTAGAACTTTGGCCACGAATTGTCCCGTGGTGCATGTTTGTACTCAAGAACAAATGAAGTCATAATCGTACAACAAACGGCGATGCTCGTTTATGAGCAGTGTTGAATTCAGACATTTTTTCCAGGGGGGGGGGCACTATGAGATGTGGAATTAATATAATACAAATTAACAAATTTTACTTTATTTACCTGATTGATATAATTGAACTTAAGCTTATAAAAACAATTGAAATTATTTAATATTTAAAAAATGTATAATTAATATTATCATTTAAAGCGTATGCGGCGAGTTTTTTTTTTGTTGCATATAAATCTATCACCTCTTCGACATATTCAATTGACGGATTTTCATGACCTTCTGTACTTATTTTCATACAGTATTGAAGAGTATCTTGTCCCATTCGGTTGTGAAGGTTTGTCATAATTCTATTCATCGCACTGAATGATCTTTCTAGCCGCGATAACAGCGTGGCATATTCGTAAATTGATTGTGTAATGCACACGTAACTTGTACGGTACAAGTATCAGACAACAGCAACTTGCGGCGCCGCGTTAAAATAACGTTAAAAATAGTCATAATGTTTTAGTCAAATGTCAACGATAAAGACATTTTATAGTGACTGGCCGATATCGGTGATACCGATTAGAATTTCCAATTATATTATTTTAACGGGCCGTATAATATGCACCTAGACCATTCAAATTGCTTCATTAATAAATAAATAATTTATTTACTGACATTTAACCGAGGGGGGGGGGGCAAACAAAACTTCAGAGGGGGGCAGTTGCCCTCCCTGATATATATCTGGATTCAACACTGTTTATGAGTGTATAAACCTGTCCTACATTGGTTGCGTGGCATCCGTGTCAACATTTTTAAACGGTCGACAATAATGTCGTTTTCGTTATACGCCTCAATAAAAATCGACGTTATGAATAATCTTTGTATATTTATTATTAATTTTATTTCAGTATAAAATATTTCCAATAATTCGAATTCAAATTAGTCTTCAGTTCAATTTATGTGCCCCGATAATGATAATATATAGGCACTTATTATTTGCTATAACTGTACGGCAGCGACGTAATCATTTTATTCAAATAGGTATTTACCTATATAATAATATTATTTAAATTTATTATCAATATCATTTTTAGAATTCAGAAGTGGGCAAGTGGTATACCATATAAAAGTTATCATTAGAATACTGTGTTTATAAGGGTTTGTATTAGAATATATATATTTCGACTGATGCAAAACGAAAAACAATAAAAAGATCGATTACTTGATTTATACTATTATAATTTA
>JACXSJ010004645.1:0-11866 GCA_014851325.1 Pentalonia nigronervosa | reverse complement strand
CCTAATTTTTTATAATAGGTACTACATTTATTTTATTAATAAGGTAACTATAAAAAAAATACATCTAGTATATGGCATTAAATAATAACTAATTAAATTACAGCTAAAATAATATAATATTGACTACATACTAGGTATATACATAGATATTATGCTAAAAAAATTGTTACATAATTATTGAAATATAAGTTTATTGTTTAAAAATTTAAAATTATAAAATGTACACGATGTATTACAATTGCATTAAAAAGGCTTACCTTTGTGTTTGATTTTCTGATGACAAATTTGTCCATTTTAATTTTAATAAGATTAACTTACACGAAGTCGTAATCTTGGCCTCTCGCGCTCTGATGACTGTTGCCTACTCTACAGTCTAGTGTATTTTTAATCATTCAACTTTTATTTATTAGGTAGACCATATTTCAATTTGTAGTTTGAGAATGCATTTTAGACAGTGCGTGGCAATTGTTGTCCGGGAGTATGTCGCACAAGAGCGCATACTCCCGGTCGATGCGGTTAGTCTTGACCACATAGAGGCATTTTTAGATACACTGAATGGGTCTTATATAGACCTCATTCAGTGTATCTATTTTGCTCTATGTGGCCAAGAAGCTGGGGACCAAGCAGCTATAAAAACTATCGGCTGGTGGTTGGCACACCCCAACACCTTAACCAATGTAAGTATATAATTTTGATTAATTGATTAGCCTTAATGCCTAATAGTATACTGTTATTCATAATTCTATAATTCTTGTATCACTTTTTTTTCCAGACCTTATATGGCCATAAGGTACGGGTTAAGGTGTTGGAGGGGCCTAACGATAGGTACCCACCCTATAACCTCCAGGATAACTGGGTTAGGAGGAACAGCCATGAGCTGTTTACTCCTAACCCGGTTACCCCGGAGGCTATAAGGCGGATACTAGAAAACCACGGGCACTCCCCAATGTCCAAATTCCAAATTTCATGAAGTTAATAAAATAATAAAGAGGAGGCAAAAAATACCATCAAATGTAAGTTTTATAGTTTCAGTTAAATATTGTATTGACAATTTCAAAATAAGCTATAATTTAATATTTTTATTTTTTCCAGATTGCGCAACCTGAACAGGAAGTAGCAAACATTTCCCCCCCCCCGGCCACTACCCACAAATCGCCTTTAGATTTACCCATAATTAATATTAAAGATTTTCCTGTCCTTGTCCCCCACCCCCTCTCATGCCCTAGTACCTTTCCACCGCTCCCCCTCACTCATCATAGTTCCTTCCCACCGTTTCCCCTCACCCTATATAGTTCCTTCCCACCGCTCACCCACTCCTGTCCTAGTTCCTTTCCACCGCTTCCCCTTTCCTGACCTAGTTCCTTCCCACCGCTCTCCATCACCTCCTCTCCAACAACCTTTATACAAACCAGGTGATAATGTAAATGTTACCAGCAGGCATCGACCGTATTTGGCAGCTGTTGTGGTCAAAGTTGATGGGAATGACGTGCACTATTTTCACCCTACTCTCAAGGTGAAAAAAGTGCACGTCACTCTCATCAAGTTTGTAAAACCATATCAGCCCCAAATACAGGCTGATGGGACAATAATATTAATAAAAGTTAGGAGGGAGAAGAAAAAAAGTAGAGCTGATAAGGTACTTGTGAAGACCTATGAAATAGGTCTTCTCAATTACCTTAAAAGCCTAACAGCTTCTTCTACCTAACCTGTCAATTTCCTCCCCTCCCCCTTCCTTATCACTCTCCTCCAGTCCCCCCTTCTCCAAAATTCCACCCAAATGCTGCATGACCATCGTGGCAGACTGTCTAAAACAGTACGAGAGGTATTTGATGTGCTATTCAGATCCCCGCCAAAATCTCCAGAGATCTCAGATTTCATAGGAGCATGGATTCGTCAGCCACAGACACTTATCCAATCTAAGTGTTTCATCCAGACGTACCTTTAATATTTTTAATTAGAAGCGGATTATAATCAAACATTTTTTTTAACGTTTTACTTTCAATCACTTTTTGTATTTTTTTTTCTGCTATTTGGAATGATTTTTTTGTTTTTCTTTATATTGCTATTGTTGTCCATGTAGCTTTGAATTATTGAATTTTTTTTTTCTAAATATATTTGTTCGAAATTGTTATTTTTAATGATGTTAAAAATTGTTATATAAATATTTTTTTTTGTAGGTGTGTATGTTTGAGAGAAGAGATAGTTTTGTATAGTTGAATTATTTTTTACTATATGTTCTCTTATCTTTACGTTAAACATTCCATTTTTTTCAATTGCCGTCTGCAACATCGCAATGGCCACCGTGTTGTGACCAATGCTATTGAAATTGACCATGGCATGCGAAATTGCGTTGGAAATCTAAATGAAAAAATTTATAAAGTTATTTTTATTTGCAACATGCACAACAATAAGATACTTACCTTAGTGGTGGTCCATAACGGCATTATCTTTTGTTTTTTAATTCTTTTAATTTTAATCCTTTTTGGGATACAATGCCTCCCAAGTACTGGAGTGGGAAATATTTCTGGATATTGCAGAATTGTGTTGTAAATAATATTTTCTAAATAACAAATTAATATAATAATTATTTTCAATGAACAATTTTTTTTTTCTTTAATAATATATACCTAGGGATATTTTAGATTAATATAATAAAGATCGAGACTGACTAATCATTGTATCATTTTTGTAATGTCCGAATAAAGTTCAATATTATTTAATTAAATGACAAATGTGTACATATACATGTACATATAATGGTAATATCTTTTATTTTTTAATTCTTTTAATTTTAATCCTTTTTGGGATACAATGCCTCCCAAGTACTGGAGTGGGAAATATTTCTGGATATTAGCCAGAGAAATTGGCAATATACTGGTGAAGGTTTCAAGTCAATAGCTCAATTCTTCGATTTTTAATTAATTTTTGAATTCGAAATTTGCACAACTGCCTTGTGATTTCGCGCTACACGTCCAACTTACAGCCGTCTGCTCCTTGACTCCAGGATTTTCGGTATTTTTATACAAAACCAGCATTTATAGTTGCTGGAAACGTAAGTAATATATTGGTGAAAGATTCAAGTCGGTCTTCCTATTATTCGATAGTTAATTAATTCTTCGCGTTTAAAACGTCCGTTCTGAGCACAAAATACCGGGGTAGGTACGATCCAACAGTTACTGTATGTTATGGCATGAAAACGATTTTATCGTATCAAAACCGTTTCCGCACGCCGACTACGGCTAAAATAACCTTCGTACGCGCTCGGACCATAGACCCTTTTTGTCTCGTCTCGACTAATGCGATAAAACTCTCGAAAATTTCGAAGAGATCCGATGAAAATTCAAATCCAAAAATTCGTAAAATAAGTAAAATCTAAGTGCCAAAGAAGGAAAAAAAATCATAACTCCCTAACGAAAAGTCCCATTCCCTCGGACAAACCGGATATGCCCCGGTTCAAAAAATCGTATTTTTTGCGGAAATGAATACCTGGGGAGTTTTCGGGCTGGGAAGTTTTCTGTGCGGGGGGTCGTCAAAATTACGTAAATTCGCGAGATATAAAAATTTTAGCCTCCCATAACCCATCGATTTTATCGACGAATCCTATGGAATGGCATTCGGGGAGTGTTTTCAGCCCTTTTAAAGCTGTTTATTTTGATAACGGGGGGGGGGTATTGAGAACATTTCCATTATTGATATGTCCGCTTTGAAAATTCACCAAAAATCCAATTCTCGTACTATCGTCATGATATGCACATCGTTAGATAGGTATAAACGCAGGCTACTGGGTGTACAAGTTTCAAAAATAAGACCTAAGAATTACGGCGGACAGAACTCATCACTGAGAAAAGGAAATTTTCGATCTGCAATTCCGCGGTAAATCCTATACTTACCTGCCGGACGGCCCATATTTGGACTCGTTGTTCTCAAAAATACAAAGATATGATAGTGGAGGTAACGAGGAATGCACTCATACCGTTTTCATTACTCTAAGTCAAAACCCTGATTTTATACGATTTTTTGAACCGGGGCATATCCGGTTTGCCGCCAGACTGCAATGCATCCCAGCGGTAAATATCAAACTTACCTCTCGGGGGCCCGTTATTTGGAATTGTACTGTTAAAAAAAACACTATGAGACGATAGTAGAAGTGCATAGGAATGCACTCATACCCCTTTCATAACTCTAAGTTGAAACCCTGATTTTATATGATTTTTTAAACTGGGACCTAACCGGCCGTTTCCGACTCCCCCGCGCTCGCTATACTTCCCCGTCCAAAAACTTCCGAGATATTCATTTCCGCAAAAATTTGAAAGTGGCAACCTGATCAGTGGTACGTGCACTACAGAATTGGAGTGTTAAATTGTAATGTATCGAAGGTAAAATGACCCTCCACTTCCGGGGGTATGTAGAAATAGACTAAGAGCGTATATAATATTAATTGTATACGAATCACAAGTAAGCAAACATTTTTCTTCGGGCTTTTTAATTTAACACTAAAACATAAGTTTAAATAAGTATAATTTAAGAATATATTAAAATATATTAAGCTTATTTATTATACCAACATTGGACAAAATACTGCAAGTTATTAAAGACGACGAAACTTTGCCAGATATTTCCAGAATGAATTTGCATCGTCTGTTGAAATCTATGGACTTCGTTTACACGAAACGTAGTCGCAATAGTACTCTTATCAAAAAAGATGAAATTGTTTTATGGCGTAGACGATATTTAGAAAATATTCGTAAATATCGTGAAGAAGGCTGGCATTTGTACTATCTTGACGAAACATGGGTCATCGCAGGCGACTGTACCAGCAAAATATGGGTAGACTAAGGCTGACGGTATTTTCGGTATACCGTAAATACCGGTACACCGGTATTTCGGTATACCGGTCTTTTCAAATTATTTTGGTAAACGGTATACCGTAAAAAACCGTATAAACGGTATACCGTGTAAACCGTATCAACGAGGAAACTTTTCTACTAATAAAATTACCTCCGTTTTTAGTATTGGGAATTCTGGTCCTTATCGGTTATACACTATACAGCCCAGACCGCCGGGTTATAGGACTTTGTACAATAACCAACAAGAAACCCGATAATTTTGTCACCGTGTTTAAACCATTGTAACTTATGAGTTATTCTTGACCAAATTGTGAATACCGATTGTCGACGGTCATTGTGGTTCTAGTTATTTGACAATTAAAAACAGTTCAACACCATCAGTCATCAGGCATCTAATATTGTAAACATCAAGTCATCATAAACGTATACAAATTGAAAAGCTAATATTCGATATTTATATCTTATATTATTATGTTACTAATAATCTCAAACAAGTTAAAATTAATTATAATAAATTTGAATTATTTACACCAAAAGCGGAGTGGCTCTAACAAAATTAACTTAAATTATAAAATAAATGTGTTAATTACTATATAGTCTTTGTAAAACTGTAATAATATGTCCATAGTCATATTAAAATATTCAAATTATGAAAAGTTTTTTGACGGAGAAATATCGACGACATCCATGTCGTAAATAGTAATAGCAAGCAACAAAAAATATAACAATATAAACACTGACACGTGAGACGTGACGAAAACGCTGTCGATGTTTAATAAATAGTTAACACAAAACCAAAAAACAAAAATTTGGTGTATGTATGCCGAAACGTAAAATACAGTAAAACACTACGATACACGCTGCATACAATTCCACCACTGACACGTGAGAAACGACGACGCTGGTAACGGCAGCTGGCGTTCGGACTGGTTTAGTAGTGGGGACCGGGAATGCGCGAGAACGGACGTGTTTTGGGCGCCGCCTAGTAGCGTTCTCTCAGTGGCCGTAGTATACTATTTATTATTTATTCCAAGTATGTACCTACTTACCACCTACATTATATTTACGGTTAGGTAATATTTTTGAAACTAAACGATTGGCCACTGTTTATCTAACTGATCTAGAACACCGAATTATATCTTGGTTGCTTGGTGAGCCACTCAGACTGCCCCTAATTAACATATTTTTCAATAAATGTATGTTCTATGTTTAACGTTAATAATATGCCTATAAGTTAAGTATTCTCCATTTTTTAATATTTACCTAATTATATTTCAGAAATAGCAAAACAACGTTCTAAAATTTGGATATACTTTTCTGAAAATAGTAAAGATAAAGGTTTATGCAATAAGTGTAAAAAATCGTTTGAAGCTAAAGGTTGGAATACGAACAACTGAATATCACATCTGAGGTCTCACCACCCTAACATTCATTTGGAGTTTAAAAACCTAAAATCTCTTGTACAACGGTATGGATACTTATACAATTTACATACATTTTCCCTTTAATATTTATGATTGTTTTTTTTTTTTTTTATACTTCAATTTAATTAAATTTAATAAATATTGTATATTTTCTTATATATATTTTTTGGTTTGTATAGTGATAATGTTGATGAAACTAATGAAGACGAAGTAAATATTGAACAATCTGATGAATGTCTAGGTGATTATCAATCTTTAACATCAATATCAACAGTAGATAGTATACCTTCTTCTCCAGTGTAAGATTATTTATTATAATTTCAACATTAGTTTTTGGGGATAAAACAAATGATAATTATTATAATTTATTATACATTATAGTATCTAAGTAATAATATATTATATGCAAATTCATAGTTGTAAGAGGAATGTAGGTTTACTCTCAGGCATGGCCATCAACAGGACTTCAGAGGGTGTACAGTTTTAAACATTTAGTTAGATTATTATATTTATATTTTCTTAACTGAACTATATCTTTATACGATTGTACCTATATTAAAATATTTACAATTATATATGAAATATTAATGCTTATATTACTAATGCTTATGTTATTAATAACAAGGTCAATCATTTTAATAGTTGAGTAATATTACAACTCTTTTTTTATTCATACATCTATGAACAAAGTAAATATTATTATTGAAATATATTATATATAGCCAAGAATTTAAACATAATTTTGTTTTATTTATATTTTTTCGAAGTGTGAATCTTAAACAATCTAAGATTACTAATGTATTTAAGAAGTTGGATAAAAAAACAAGTGAACGGTACACCAATGCAATAGCATATTGGATAGCTACTGACATGCAACCATATTGCTCAGTATCAAAATAAGGTTTTAAGCATTTGATGTCGGTAATATGTCCAGGATATGAAGTACCTATAGTACGGCCAACGAAAAGTAGGCCGCGATCGTCACGCGACTAGCGGCCGTTTTTCGTAAATTCAGTGGTTCTACGTTTGGGAGCATTTACAACAGCCAATAGGTGGTAGTGGGGCAGTGGCATATTTCATCGCAGATGGTATTTTTTTATAATTCATTCATTCCACACAGTTTAGAATAACATTTTCGTAATTCTGTTAATGTTTATGACGTAGTACAATTCGTAAATTCGTGATACGAGTTCAACTACATTAATAACATAATTTTGTGTGGTTATGTTGTAATCGTCGTAAATGTCCTATCGTGTTTTACGTTATCGTATGCTTACATATCTTTGATTTTGTTTAATAAGTGCTCGCTTTTAAAGTTTAAATAGTATTTATCGTTGTACATTTTTAAAATGGCATTTAATCAAGATATCCATTCTCAGACGAAGAAAGTAATTTTCCATGTATACAATTATATCAAGACGTTGGCTACTGACAAAAGTAAGCCAGAAATATCAGATTATTTTCGACAAGCACGTGATGTGACTGCTGAAGCTTGTGGTGTAAGTCTTGCTTCTGTGAAAAAAAATTGTGTTGAAGCGAAAAAGGAACTTAATGCCGGACCATCTAGCAATGTTGTGTTTAAGTCACCGAGGAAAAATTATAAACGTGTCAAACCAATGACTAATCTTGACGATTTTGACAACGAAGTTGTCAGAAGAACTATACATAGTTTTTATGACAATGGTCAATTTCCAACGAGCGCAAAAATATTAGTGGCACTGCGAGAAAAAATAGACTATCAAGGCTCAAAATCATCCGTCAAAACTATTTTGCACAACTTGAACTTCAAGTACAAGAAGTGCAATGATGGACATAGATTTTTGATGGAGAGAACTGACATCGTTGTTTCCCGAGTTAAATTTTTACGAAAATTGAATGAATTGAGACAGAGTAATGACACAAGGCCATTAGTTTACCTGGACGAAACGTTGGTAAACCAGAACCATACTCGAGGTCACATATGGCAAAATCCAGAAAACACCGAGGGATTCAAAGTACCGATTGGAAAGGGCGGTCGACTAATTGTGTGCCATGCTGGGTCACCTTCATTTGGGTTTGTGAAAAATTCCAAATTGGTCTTTCGATGTAAATCGGGTAGTACGGAAGACTACCATTCACAAATGAACGCGGCAATTTTTGAAAAATGGTGTATCGACATGTTGGCCAATTTAGAAGAACCGTGTGTTATAATAATGGACAATGCTACTTACCATTCCACGCTAGCCGAAGATTACCCGAAGTCAAACTCACGAAAGGCAGATGTTCAAAAATGGCTTGAAAATAAAAATATTAATTTTTCTCCATTAGAAACACTTTGTGAACTACGGGAAAAGGTTAAATTGGCTATGATGAGAGAAAAAAAATACAAACTGGACGAAATTGCGTTTCAAATGGGCCATGAAGTGGTAAGACTTCCACCTTACCACTGTCAGTATAATCCAATTGAATTGATTTGGGCGCAAGTGAAAGGTGAAGTGGTCGAAAAAAATCAGACGTTCAAAATGGCAGATTTTGAAACATTGGTTAACAATGCCTTAGATACTATCACCAAAGAGGTTTGGACAAAATGTGGCGAACATTGCAACAAAATCCAAGAAGAAGATTTGGTTAAGGAATGTGTAAGAGACGAAATTTTAGAGCCCATCATTCTTACCATATATCCTGACGACAGTTCGACTGACGAATGGGATGATGACGACGACTTTTTTTGAAACTATTTGTAAATATATAATATAATATATTAGTATTATGTATTATTATTATTATTATTATTATTATTATTATTCATTATTCTTATCATAATTAACAAAACAAATGTAAAAAAAGATTAAAATTATAAGAAAAATAAAATATAAATATTATAGGTAATATGTATACATTACGCTGTTTGAAATTATTTTAGGCGGGAAAACATTTTGAGAAACCACACCGGAAAACGGCCGCTAGTCGCGTGACGATCGCGGCCTACTTTTCGTTGGCCGTAGTATAGTCGTCAAGTATTTACAGAAAATAAAATACCTACTTTATATTATGAAGTAAAATGTAAAATAATGCATTAAGTTCAGTTTAATTTTTGACTCTAACATTTGATTGTTGAACTTTGAACGCACAACATCCATATATAGGAATAACGGTGCACTATATTGATAATGACTGGATTTTGCAAACAAATTGTTTAACATGCACCAGCTTAGATGTAGACCATACATCTTTTAATTTACGCGATATTATTGAATCAACTCTGGTTGATTGGGGTATTGAAATATCAAACATTTCTGGTGCAACCACAGACAACGGAACAAATGTGATTAAAGCTGTTGAACTATTGGGAATCAATGGTATTAGTTATTTTGGTCATACGCTTAACAATGGTGTTATGCCTTTGATGTCATTAAGCCCTGTTCAAAAACTATTATCTAAAATTTCTAAACTGAAATTTAAGTTTCATTACAGCTCTAAACTGCGCAAATTACTTAAAGAAGCACAACAAAAACATAGCCTACCTTAAATTGTTATGCCTGCATCTTGTGTGACAAGATGGTGGACAAGCTTACCAGCACTTCAATTCATAAAAGATCGACAAGAAGCTCTTTTTTATGTTTTATATAAATTGAAATCTAATAGTATAAAATATCTCCCAAATTATAATAAACAAAAGCTTATACGTGTAATATGTAATCTGTATGAACCTCTTAAGACATTAGGAGAACATATGAGTTCAGAACAAGTTGTGATAGCTTCTTCAATATGGCCCATTTATTTAAAGCTTAAGGAATCAATACTACAAAACAATGATAACTCAAGATATACATGTGATCTTACTTAATGTGAAAATCAAGATGATAATGGTGATACCGAAGAACTTTTTTCAACTACATTTCAATGTGCACTGTCTACTGGTGAGATAACCTCTTACATCAATATTAATAAAGTTGATGAAACTAAGAACAGTGATGAAGATACTTCTGCCAATATCAGTGATGATACGTCCTCAGACATGGTGTCAAACAACACATGTGTTGAATCACTTAGAAGAACACATAAAAAGAGCCATTAAAACACCACTTTTTAAACGATACGATAGTAATCAAGCCAGACCAGTTTTACAAACAATAAGTTTTCTGGATCCAAGATACAGAAGTCATTACATCGAATTGACACAAAAGGATTTTATCATACACTTAATAAAACAGGAAATGGACGAAATTGGACACCAAATGGAAGTTGATGAACATGACAAAAACACAAATATTGAAAGTTGGTCTAATAATAATTATTGAAATAATAAACAATAATATGTATAACTGATTTTGGCTAAATGTTCACAATATTATAGGATTGGCTGTATTTTTGGGAAATCTTTCAAATATACCTGTTGAAACAAATTCCATATAAGATTTGAACCAAATAGAACTTGACAAGTATTTATCATTGCCAAGTGTTGGTTTGCATTGTAATTCTTTACAATGGTGAAAAATATTCCATTCAGAATTTCCAACATTGGAAAAATTAGCTATGAAGTACTTGTGTATACAAGTGTACGCTATACCGTACTATATCGGTGTTTAGGTATACCGTACCATTTCGGTGTTTAGGTATACCGAAACAGTTCGGTTTTTCGGTACACTGAAATATTAATTTATAATTGTAAGACTTAATGGCTTACAATGTTTTTGATTTTGAAATGCTATTAATAATCTCCTTAGTACTAAAATAGTTGGTGCTACATAGCCCAAAAAACTCCTATTTTCCCCTTGTAATTTGTCCAACGATATAGCTAAGGGTTCCATGGTTTTGCAATGTTCATCTAAAAATACCCATTCATTTAATTTTAATTTAGTCAAAAGTAAATCATCAAATAACTTAATAATTTGAGATTTGTGTTTTAAGATTTTCAGTGATGCATCATACAAAGAATTCCAGCGCGTTATAACTGGTACCGGAAATTTACAACCACACATTTCAAATACTTTATCTGAAGCAACAGTGCTTCTACTGATTAAATTCCAAAAGTTGATTCAGAAAGTTGTAAATAGTTAGTATCTGTGATTTTAGCAATATCTGTGGTTGCAATCAAATTTAATGTGTGTGCACAACATTTTAAATGTTGTGGTAAATAAAAAGAATGATCTGTATCATGTAAATCAAGTTACTCTTGCTCCAAATTAATAAAAAGTTTCTCTACATCCATTATTTCCATACTATCTATTTCTAAATCAGAATTATCAGAATCTGAACTATTTTCATTTAAGTCACCAACTTCTGAAGTTGACTGAACTGATGAGCCTATCGAAAATGTTCTAAAACTCTTTCCAAAGTTACTAGCGTTGTCAGTCACTGTATGAGTAATTTTTGAATAATGGATTCCATAATTTTGTGTTATTTCTGTCATGACATCAGCTATATTTAAGTAGTTGTGACTTCCTTTGATACGTTTACAGCCTAAGACATACGATTTACGTTGATATGTCTCAGAATCAATCAAATGACAAGTCATTCCTAAAAATAACAACATTAATTAATTCATTTCTATCTAAATTAATAAGTTTAAATTATAGTATAAAATATTATTGTTGAAAACTGACAGATAAGTGA
>JACXSJ010004644.1:0-11866 GCA_014851325.1 Pentalonia nigronervosa | reverse complement strand
GACTTTATTAACTATCCCAACGTTTGTGCCCAAACTACTATGTTATTAAAAAACGAGAAGAGGAAAAAATGGAAAAGTTTTTGTTCAAACTTAAACCCATCTTTTCCCATACAACACCTTTGGTCAACAGCTAAACGCTATAAAAATTGCATTAACCTTACCATACGCCCAGATAATGATGATTGGTTCGACTCCTTTTCTAAAGTTACTCCAGGTTATGTCCCCTCTATATCAGAGATTTGTCCTCCTTATCACTCTCAATCTTCTCCATCTCATGTTCTCACTAATGTTTTTAATATGTCAGAATATGTGCGCTAAAAAAACTAAACATCTTGATAAAATACAATTTAAATATCAGTATACTTCTACTTACAAATGTGCACAAACTATTATACCTACAGTTTACTTGAATAAATGCAAAATTAATAACAAAAATGTTATAATTATTTTGGAACAAGTATTGCAAGTAATAAAAAGTTGCAAAATATGATTCTAGATTTTCAAATTGGAATTTCTGCAATTATCACATAGCATTGATTTGTGCTTTTTGAAAAACTTCTTAAAAAAATACAACTTGTGAATTAGACCAAAAAATAAAAAAAAATCCATAACTATTTATAAAAAATGTAACTTTTATGCAATTATATAGAAATATGCAAATACAAAAATTAACCATAGAATCTAAACATTGCAAAACGCCAACATTTTAAATCAAAATGCATTTGCACAAAAATCCGGTCCTTAATAATGACACATCAAAAATGATGAAACAATTTAAAATATTAACAAAAATAAACCATTTTCTGGTTATTGTGATGTTTATAATTTTATATAATATAATTACAATACTATTTGTATTATCACAGAGTACAGATAACATAAAACTGTCACGTTATCAATTTATTTGTGTTACTACCATAGGCCATATACTTGACTACTAGAATAAATTCTTAAATATTTTGTAACACATTTTGTTTCTTTATTCCTATACCATTCAGCATTTTAGTACTATAGTAACACTAGCCGCCACTATTTTTTTTTTTTATAGGCAGTCTACAGTAGCTGATTTTCGATTATTGTGTGGAAATTTAAAAAAAAATAATTTTGTCCTGAAGAATTGGCATTATTGTACCTTTACATCACACAGAGAAGGATAAGGATGTTCCATCAATAAATACAAAATTTATGGCTACCGAATCATATTATATGGTCTAAATTTTAAAACTTATACAGTCTGTGTATACTGTTATCACTTATTGATGGCAGGAAAATTTATAAATAAAATTTTTTTTCCTGATTACCGATTAAAGATAACTAAATAGTAAATACACAATGATGCGAAATTTTTTCATTAAATAATATAAATATTTTTGGGGTCGCGACTTCTACCCAATAATTACGTCAATGCATATAATGTATATTAGTAAATAAATTGTGATATTTAACATACATAATGACCTTATAGTTATAATAATTTTTGTCAATATAGTATAGATTGATATAAAAACAACATATTGCTAATGACATAATCAACATTTATATTGAATGTTTAGATGAATGGACTTGGTGTAAATAAATCTGGAACTTCATCTTTATTTCCTTCTTCTGCGTAAATTTCTAAATTTAAATGTTCACAGTCAATACTTCGCAATGGCACTACTACAGGCGATGTTAAAATTATGTCTTTTTCTTCACTAGGAATTAATGGAAATTCCTAAAAATTAAAATATTATATATCAGATGGTATTGAAAGAATATTTCCACCAAGTATAAAAAATGTCTTATCTAATTATGTGATATACATATATTGATGAACTAAAAGAGTTAAACTGTCATTGTTCTAAATATGACATTTTTATTTTATAGTTTTCAACTATAACAAAATATTATATGAATGTGTGTATAAACTGATGATTCAATGCTAATTATCTTTTAATAATATAATTTAATTTTTTTTCTTAGTTTGATTAATGTTAATATTAAGTAACAAAACCTTATAAATACACCTTTATTTCTTAGATTTTATCTGTATCATATTTTCAATTAAAAAATGGTTTTATTGAATTAGAAAAACACACACATTATCCCAAAATAGTGTTTAAAAAAACTAAAGCATTTTAATTACTTTGTTCTGAGTACCTATAAATTAATATGTACATACTTCTGAATCCTTTTGAATTTCAATGGAATTTGTTTCAGTTGTATGAATGTGAATCTGAAATGTGCAACTTGAAGGTAAAGGTTTCAAGAGAGAGTCACAAACCGTTAGTTTCAAACAGAAAGCTCTCAACATTTGTTCTAACTTTACTAAATATGGATCTCTTAAATTCCTTATTTTCAAAAAAAAAAAATGTACATAAACGTATCATAATTATAATTATAATGAACACTTACGAGAAATCTGATAAATTCAACTCAAGTTCAACATTATGAATATTGAATATAAAACGTTCAACTACAACTCTATTTTTGTTATAAAAACAAACATCCAATTTGCATAATTTTTTTAATTTTAATAGACTTTTGACAGCATTGAGTGTACTATTTATATAGGAATTCAATTTTGGATAAATAGAAACCTTGAAAATATAGGTACTTTTTAATTTTTGATTAAATTGAATAGGTAATAATTATTTATTTCAATATATTAAATCATATGATAAAATACTGAGTTCTTATAAAAAAAATTAAATGTCTTACATGTACAGGTACATTGTATTTCTTCTTTAGTTCAAAAATACCTTCAGGATATATTTTTCTTGCATACAGTATACAATGAATAGATACTTCTATAAGTTCTATAAGTACAGATGCACTATCTACAACATATAATAGTTTTAATTTTAATTGTTCTTAATAATAATATATCTAATCAAACTTAAGTACCTATAACAGTTGTAAATATATATAGTATATAAATGCATGAATGTACATAAACAATATTTTTCTAAATCAATTTAAGAATTTGTAACAAGCATGCATGACATATTATATTTTATTTTTAATTACAATAAAACATACCCGAAATCTTTTCTTTACTCATTGCATTCTATAATATTATTCTAGTCTAAAACCATCAATAAGAACTACAGATTCCAAAATAGTGAACATTGATGATTTTTCACAGTTTATATCTATGACATCAGACATGTGTAACTGTGTAGGCAAATGTTTATATTAATTAATGGTAACATAAAAGTACAATGTTTCTAAATAGTCTTTTTTATCAATATAAAAACAGTTAAAACTTAAATATACAGTATTGAAAAAAAAAGTTTCAAACTACACTATCACAGTTATTAATTGTTTGATGAATCATGATTTCAGGTCATAGACTTGTAAACAATAAAGATGTCTTGTTTTATCTCAGATATTTATAAATTTTTATAATATTAATTATTGTGTATTTATGCATAAAAACACTAATTTATTATCTAAAAATATAAGTAGATAATAAGTTTATTATCTATGGATGACTGTGTTTAAGAAACCGTGGTAAAACAATGTACTATAATCTTTAAAACCACAGATATATACTAATATTATTACTAATAGTATTAGTATATATCTGTGTTTAAAACTAATAATAATAATATCAATAGATCTTAATATACATATAATCACAGAATTATATTAAATTTATTTAATATTTATTTATTTTAAATTTAAATTAAATTATTTCATTTACTTAATGATAATAATATAATATCCTAAGACCCAAATCTCAATATTATAAATACCACAAATTAATAGACCATCCACTACAACTGTGCTCTGTGCTGTTGAAGTAACCAACAATTTTGTGATAATACTAGGATATGATAGTATCATATATCTGAAATCTGATTGTCGTATGTACTTGAAGTATTGAAACTCAAACAATTATTGTAATGTGCAAGTGTAACATTCAATTTTCAAATTTCGTCTTAGAAAAATAATTATCAAATCTATTATTTATATTAAATATCTACATAATTTTAATCAAAAATTTAAAACAAAAGTTCAATAATATGAGATAATTTTGATAGTAAATAAATATTTCTAAGTTATAGTATTCTGTAATATATGTGAATATTTTTTTTTTGTATTAATTTACCATGGTATGTATATAATTATTATTTTTTTTTACATATTTGGTATAGTTAACTAGTTTTGTGAAATCAGTTTCTTTGTTATATTAAAGCTGTACTTATTTAGAAAACAAACTACCCAATTTTTAATTTTTCAAGTACAACATTGCTCTTATTAATTCTACATTAATCCCATAAAATATTCATCTTATATATAATGTATAAATATAGTTTTTCGTGTAAAATGTTAGTCTTATACCCTAAACGTATATACAGTTATTTAGTATTTTCATTGAAACTTTAAATGAAAAAGGTGAGGTTACCTAAATATTTACTATTTAGCAAGGTAACAATTAAGAGACTGTACATATTAATACTTTTAGATTATTAGTACATACTATATGGCCCATTTATACATTTTGTGCACCCTGCTCTGAAATTAAATTGTATGTTCTATGCATAAAAATAATATAAAATTATATATACTTTTTTGTGATTTTATCAAATGCATTATATTTTGCAAGAAAAAGAGACAGGTCTTCCATAAATATAAAAATAACACAAAATCAAAAAATTATAATTATACAATGTCTTTATTAAAAAAAAATGTAGGTATGCAGCCTCTAAGTAATTTTCTAAATCCTAGTGTTGGCCGCTGTTATAGATAAATAAACTATTAAATAATACATTTTTATAATAAAATACAATAAGTGTCCATAATTTTTTTTATAAAATACTGCGTGTACTTTTATTATAAAAGTACAGGGATAATAAATTAATTTATAACATTCATTTTTGCAACATTATTTTAAATATAGAATAAAAAGAATATTAATTTTTGTTAAAATTATTAATTAATTCTATTTGTATGATCCTAATATGATTGTTTAACTAGTCATTTAATAGAGTTGAGGATGAATCATTTAACACTACTTTTGATATTGGATCATTACCTAAACACTATGAATTCAATGAATTTATATCAGATGAAGATGCAGAATCAGATAGAGATGATTTACCACGACTTATACTTATGGGTTTAAGAGGGTAAATTGTTGTATAATTTGTTGTACATACTTTGATTAATATTTATCTAACTTTAAAGAAGTGGAAAAACTTCCATACAAAAAGTAGTTTTTCAAAAAATGTCTCCCAATGAGACTTTATTTATTGGAAGTAATAATTCAATGCTAAAAGATGTTGTTAATAATTCAGCATTTGTGAATTTCCAAATTTGTGACTTTCCTGGTCACTTTGATTTTACTGATTCTGAATATGATGTACAATCTATACTTCAAGGATGCCAATCACTTGTATTTGTGATTGATGCTCAAGTAAATATATAATTATGTATATTTTATATAAATGTAATATTATAAGATTAATTGAACGCAAATTTATATATTTTATATATTTATTCTTTATAAGGATGCTATAGCTAGTGCACTTAATCGTTTACATTCAGTCGTAACAAAAGCCTACAAAATAAATAAGAATATAAAGTTTGAAGTATTCATTCATAAAGTAGATGGACTCACAGAAGATACTAAAATGGAAACTCAACGAGAAATTCACCAAAGAGCTAATGATGATCTTGTAGATTCAGGTAGTTTCTAAAATATTAACTTTAACTTAAATGTAAAACAGTCATAATATATTTTTAAACATTCATATTAATGAAATGTTTTATCAATTAATCATAATGAAACAAATACTGATTTTTTTTATTTAGGAGACGAACAAAAAATATATATTAGTTTTCATTTGACATCAATATATGATCATAGCATATTTGAAGCATTCAGTAGGGTTGTACAAAAAATGATTCCTCATTATGCAACCCTTGAAAATTTTCTGAACATCATTATATCAGTAATATTTATATTTTTTAAATTAATTTTAATATTTTTGTTTTACATTAATTTTATAAATAATTTAATTTCAGACATCTGGAATTGAAAAAGCCTTTTTATTTGATGTAAAAACTAAAATATATGTTGCAACTGATTCATCACCGGTTGATATTCAAAGTTATGAACTTTGTTGTGATATGATTGATGTTGTTATAGACTTATCGAATATTTATGGGTAAGTATTTGAAAGATTTAATTTATTACTAAAAATTGTTTTGTTCTATGTTAAAAATGTTTTTAGTTTGGGAGAAAACCCAGGATTAATGAATGATCCAGCTTTTGATGATCAAAGTTCAAGTCTAATTAAACTAAATAATGGTACAATTTTATATTTAAGAGAGGTATGCAGTTTTTTGGCACTTGTTTGCATACTAAGAGAAGATAACTTTGAAAAACAGAGTAAGTTATAAAAGTTATACATATTATTTTATTAAATATACAATGTATACATTTTTTTTTTATTCCTAGGAATTATAGATTATAATTTTGTGATTTTACGGAAAGGCATACACAAACTTTTTGAATTAAAAGATAAAGAAAAAGAAATTATTGAACCTAAAAACCCACCATCCTATAAGTAATCAATAATTCAATTTATTTATTTATTTATTTTTGAATGCCTATTATACTTATTAGTAATATTTTACTTTATTTTAAAATACATAAGCTTATATTTAATTATTTAAAAAAATAATTGAGATTATTACATTGCATAACTTATCAAATTAAAATGGTATAATAAAATAAATAGAAAACCAATAAATTATCATTAGATGAACTTATAAATAAAAATTTTTGTACATTAATCATTATTCATGCAAATTATTTGCATGTTAAAATGTTATATTTTTAGAAAAAATACAATGCAAAATTACTTATTTGAAATTTTTAAACTTAAGTTTACTATTTTTCTTCATAATCACTAATTGTTTTTTATGTACTATTATTACTTGGCCATACTTTTTTCCTTCTACCTATCGTGGACACCGAGTTGTTTGTCATTTTTTAACCGCTCCTCATCAAAATTAAGAAAGAGCAGTAACTTGGTATGTACTTTAGTCAGTATGGTTAGTGGAAAAGAATGTTACAATAAAATTTCTTGAGTAGAATAAAAACAACTAGTGTTAATACACTTAGAGAGTTAAAAACAAATCATTGAACATACTTCACAGTTAGAAATGTGTTCAATGTCTCTCCACTTCATAAATCAAGAAATAAATAGAGAAATTAGTTTTATTGGATATCTATAAATATAAAATTAATCTTAGTTCATGAAAACTTCAATTTCACTATCTGGAAATGACATACATATAATTATTAAAATATATTGAAAAATAGAGTATTATAATTTAAAAATTTCAAATATAGTTTGTTAAAGTTAATTAAAATTATATATATTTTTAATTGGTTTTGACCATTAGCATTGTATGAGGGATTTACGGTTGGTTGAGAAACATATATTTATATGATATAAGGATTTAGTTGCTGAAAATCTGGGTGGTCACCCATCCGAGAGTTAGTGAGGTTGGACAACACTTAACCACATTAGTGACTGCAGCAAATTACCGTGTCATACCTGTCCCCGTATTAAAATTTGTGAGTACATATAAAAATTAAATTTTATTAATAACTTAAGATACTTATTGAAGTGGAATTCAATGCAACTGGTTTTATTTATTTACTTAAGTATCAATATTTATATTGAATAATTATAATTATACTAATTACTATTATATTACAATAATTTGCTAGAATTTTACTATAATGAATCTTAAAAACTTTCAAAAATATATTCCAATGGCCTAAAATTTTAAATTCAACATATCGTGATTCGTGGTACATTGATACATTATAGTTATAAATACCATTGTAAAACAAAACATTAAAAACATACATTTAACCAATAAATAATTTTGTTATTATATAGAACTATTATGTTTAACATCAAAATACAGATTGGTGAATATTGCATATGAACATGTAAAGCAAAAAATATATATACAAAATCTTTTTCCTGTTATTCTTGCTAAAATGAAATACCTAGATATATTTCTTGCCAAATTCTGAGAAAACCCCATCATTAATAACACAATTATGTGTATATTATCATGTTGTTCCTTTGATGTAAATAATTCAGGTATTGTACTGAATAGAAACGGCAGTATGATTGACTAGAAAAAAAATCCAACGCAAAAATATTAAAAAAAATAAATATACATTATCAATATAATAGTTAATTAATAATAAGTTTATGAAACAATGTCAAATTAAATTAATTATGTATTAACAGAGGCCAAGTCTAGCCTTGTTTATATTAATGCGTTCCAATTGATAATTTCTTATTACTTTTATAATAATTTAAAAGCTATCATATTGGTTTCAAAGACCCATTCTAAAAAGAGATGTTTTTAAATTGTTTAGTGACTAATTTCAAATATTAAATATTAATAAAATAATACTTGTTTGTTATTGCCTCGCTACTGAGTTGTATACAATGTATAACTTGCCACCAGACAACTTTAGGTTTAAAATGTGATCTATTTATGGAAAAAGAGACAATACTTCTAAGTGTATTATCAGTTTGTTCCTATATTGCGAAGTTATTTTCACCAAATAAGTTATATGGGGATCTATTTTGAAACTTACCAAACTTCCTGCGGTCCAAAATACTTTCAATTACTTTTCCACACATTACAATAACAAATACAGATCTATTTTTTGTTCATACAAGCTTGCAAGATTACGCATGGTGATGGAGACAAAGTATACTGTACCCACAATATCCGAAAATATTTATATTCATCAATTATTATAAGATGCAAAAACTATATTATATATTTTATAATTATGTAATCATCAGGATCCGTAAAAAAATATGTGGTCCGTGGTTCGTCAGTTGGTGAACCCTGCTATATAGTATGAGTAATTTAAAGTATATGTATTATTTACCTTATTAGCTTATTTTAACATATTGTTAAAAATTAATTGTAATAGTGATTTCCCACAATATCTAATACTGGCATTCAATTTTTACAACTAAAATATCATTAAAAAAAATAAAATGTGTGACATTAAGAAACTTTAAAAAATTGGCTTATTTTTTTAAGTTTTGTTAGTAAAAATATTAATTTTAAACTATATATAAGAAATATAGTGCAACAGATAGTCACCCAGTGGCTTAGTTTATACGATATAGTGATGGGGTGATAACAAATACCAAAAAAATATTTTCTACACATTTTAAAGTCATTAAAGTTAATGACAAATAAAATAAAAAAAAATTTTTTTTTTATTAGTTCATTTTTTTTTTACAATCTATTATATATTCTGTGTAACTTGTTTGTTATTGCACTGCCACCATACTATTTATATTTATCAGTATGTCGCCAAGTAACCATCCCTTATACAATGATATTTTTTTTACAGTTACAAAACTTTCATATAATAATAATTTATTGTTCATAGTTAATAATTACATATAAAGAAACAAAAAATATAGGACAATTTCCTAAAAATCCTTCAATGTCACATTTTATTTATTTTGTTGAAAAAATTGAATATTGTAAAAAATAACTCTATACAATTATTTTTTAACAATATTTTTAAATAAGTTAAGCGTTTGTAAGATAGTACACACTTGAAATTACACAAAATAACATAGTGATAAGCCAACAACATATTGCATACTTTGCCCAAACAATTTTAAAACATACTAAAAACCTACAAAAATGGTAAATCTGAACGGATTGTTTATTGATAGTTTTAAAATTTTAAATGTGGATAAATAATAATGGATAATCATATTAGAGTAATGTAGTGCCATGACATAAATATTATAGGCGTGCTTACAGGTGAAGCAGAAGGTTCATGTGCCGCATTTGTAACATTTTTTGGGCCAATTGGTTGGCCCATGGGCCGTAAAAAGGTGCAAATTATAGCTGTTAAGACATATCCAGAAAATTTATTGGTTTATTCTGTATGCTGCATCTATGATTTAAGTCAAAAGCACGCCTACGATAAATATTATGATATAAATAACATAGGAAAACAATGTCCGGTAATTATGTTGTTTTGCAAATATTTTGGATTATATTATAATTTTTATTTTTAATCAAATAATATGAAACTTTTCAAGTAGGTATTAAGGGAAGAATAAATAAATTTTAAACCATCAACTTCTTTCTTCTCTCACAGTACAAACAGTACTTTAAAATTTTAATTTTCTAAGATTAGAATACCTATTTTAATATGAAATTATGTACTACTTACATTGCCAAATAAAAATCCTAAATCATAGTAGAATAATACTAAAACAATTTGAGATAATACAACATGTAAGATTGTAATAGTTGAAAATTTAATTTCATATTTAATATTTTTGGAATGTAATTTTGGATTGAAATGATTTGGTTCATAGTTAAGAAATAATTGGTTCTCAATAACTGTTGGTATCACATTTTCTTTGAGACATTTTGGAACAGGAGAATCGGACAATTCAGAATTCTGTGTACAATTTTCTGAAAAAAAAAAACATTTATTAATTTTTTTTGGAAATTATTAAGATATATAAATTATAGGGTAAGCCCAAGAAACTAAGTTTTCTAATGGATTATGTATCCTTTTATTTCAAAAGGATAAATTACAGGTGTTTGGCTAACTAATAAACAAAAAAGTTTTTGCATTTAAAACATGATGAAAAATATAATTTTCAAAATATTAATAAAATCCTAAAGAAATAAAAGAATTACTTCAAAAACATTGTTTAAATCTTTAATTTATTAATTAGATAAAAATATAAAAATTAACATAGATTTTAAACAACTAGAAAATTATTTATTACCAAGTTTGTCTTTTATAAATTCTGATTGTTCATTTAATATGCTTGGGTTAGTACTTATAGAAGTAATCTTTTTAAGTCTAACTTCTGAATTTTCTAATATTCTTCTGCGTCTTACTTCACGTCTTTCTTCAACATTCATTATACAAGTTTTATATTTTGAACATTCAGTAGGTATGTTAGAAAAAATTAAAACTACTATTTATATTTATTTTGGAATACGACATTAAAATTCGTTTGAATAAAAATGAAAAGTTAATATTTAACTTTTAACATAATTTTTATCACGTTGATGTTTTGACTTTAGAACAAGTACGGTGTACCGTCCACAATTGAAATTTGGAACAATTTAAGTTTTAAGCTTTAAAATATCATTTAGTTATAGTAACTATTCACGAACTAATGACTAGAGATGCATTGGTCGCGAACGAACGAATCAAAATGACCGAATCAGTCTGGTGACCGAATTACGACTGAATGTAATGTCTAAATGATTCGGTTTCGGTCATATGGTTTTTAGATTCTTCGGTATTCAGTTCGGTTTGAGTGGTTTGACTGATAATGTCACAGAACAATAATGACCATAGACATAATATGATGTCTATGATAATGACCCAACGAATCAAATCGGTTTACGGTCAAAAGACCGAATCACCGAATGAAGTAAATTCTCAACTCTGATTTCAAGCGTAAAGTACTGGTAGTAGCAGTAGACAATACTACAGTAATAATATTAGTGATAAAGTGATAACTGATTTCTGATAGTAGACCATAATATCAATTGAAAAGAAAAAGACTGATTATGTCATTTTTAATTTCGATTTTTGCTAATATATGTACAATGCATACCTAAAAATCATACATTACATTAATATTGTTAATAAAGTTTGGTAAGTTATTAAAGTTATTTTATTATTTATTATTTTTAAATATCTTTTATAGTTTTATGATGTTAAAACATTATATTACTAATAAATATTAATTAATAAATTATTATATTATACCTATTGAGGTTTAAAACTAATTTTAAGTTTAATTCTTCTTTT
>JACXSJ010004643.1:0-11878 GCA_014851325.1 Pentalonia nigronervosa | reverse complement strand
AATTAAGCACGTTCACCACGGATACGACGGGCCAACTGGATGTCTTTTGGCATGATCGTAACACGCTTGGCGTGAATGGCGCACAAATTGGTGTCTTCGAAAAGACCGACTAAGTAAGCTTCGCTGGCTTCTTGTAAAGCCATCACGGCGGAGCTCTGGAAACGCAAATCGGTTTTGAAGTCCTGTGCGATCTCACGGACCAGACGTTGGAACGGTAATTTGCGGATCAACAGTTCCGTGCTCTTCTGATAACGACGGATTTCACGGAGGGCGACGGTTCCCGGACGGTAACGATGGGGCTTCTTCACTCCTCCGGTAGCGGGCGCGCTCTTACGTGCGGCTTTTGTGGCCAACTGCTTCCTGGGGGCCTTTCCACCGGTAGACTTGCGGGCGGTCTGCTTGGTACGTGCCATTTTATTGTATGAACGATATTGTAATTGTAAAAACTGAAACGAACAAAATATGATCAATATCTTGCAAACCTCCGGTATTTATACACAAATCGGAACCGAATCCGTCGCTCCCGTTGGTCGGTACGCTGTGTTTAGTCGAGCGTCACGATTGGTCGCATGCGCGCAGTGAAATGCATAAATACAACGACGATTGTCGACCAGGCATCAGTCGACGTTCAGCGTTCGAAGCGGCAACTTCAAGTAGAGAAATTCAAATCATCAACAATGACAGGACGCGGTAAAGGAGGAAAAGGTCTTGGAAAAGGAGGCGCCAAACGTCATCGCAAAGTGCTTCGGGATAACATCCAGGGAATCACCAAGCCTGCCATTCGTCGGTTGGCTCGCCGCGGCGGAGTGAAACGTATCTCCGGTCTCATATACGAAGAGACCCGCGGTGTGTTGAAAGTGTTCCTGGAAAACGTGATTCGTGACGCCGTCACATACACAGAGCACGCCAAGCGAAAGACCGTCACCGCCATGGACGTCGTCTACGCGCTGAAACGTCAAGGCCGTACCCTTTACGGTTTCGGAGGATAACTTCGTCATTACGCACGCACACACACACACACACACACACACTAAATATCGTTAAAACGGCCCTTTTCAGGGCCACCAATTATATTTTCTAAATCTAATTCCAAACGGAAATTCAAACAAAAATCAAATTTGGTGCACATGCGCCTCCAATGAACAAAAATTTTTTTCCCCCATTGTGTGCTGGTTACTTTATACATCGAAAAGCATGAACAACGTAATATGATTATATTATAAGTTTCAAGGGAGACGATGACGTGTTCTTTTAACATGATCAATACGTGTCAATGTGTAAAATATAATATTTACAAGACTATTAATAACTATATTTAATAGTTGGATATATCATTGAATCTTGAATCAGGAATATTCACAAATATTTTTTTGTAACACGATAAACACTAAGGCCCACCAGCCGACGTGACATTTTTTAAGCGTCGGCTGTTACCACTAGTTGCAATGTTAATTTTTATGGAATGTAACAATTTACGTCTTAAATTTTAATAACGAGGATTAAGGTAAAATCCTTACCACAGTACTCTGACGGTAATTAAATATATTTTATTTTTTGTTATAGGTTAAAACTTTTGTACTGGTTCACTCAATACGTACATTGTTACTATTCACTTATTATTTTAATATTCATTAAAATATTTGCAAATATATATGAAAGTATTCTAACTGTTAAATTATGGTACAAGTAATAGCATTTAAAATTATAAGTATGTCGATGAAAAAAGTGGCCGGTATCTTGGTAAATCATTGAAATACCTAATGGTAACGTTGAGAATTATTAAATTTGAGGAAAAAGAAACTTCAAATTTTAATTCATAAGTGCAGTTAACACACTATTTATAGATGGTAGTTATTATTATAAAATAAAAGATACCCATAACTTATGGAGATTTTAAGATTATGTAATAGTATTAATTTTTGTTGGTGGCCCTGAAAAGGGCCTTTTTAGTGTGGACAATGATTAAATTCGTTATACTTTCTTCTCGGTCTTCTTGGGCAAAAGAACAGCTTGAATGTTGGGCAATACACCGCCTTGGGCGATAGTTACTCCAGACAACAATTTGTTCAATTCCTCGTCATTTCTGATGGCCAATTGCAAATGTCTGGGAATGATGCGAGACTTCTTGTTGTCACGGGCGGCGTTACCTGCCAACTCCAAAACTTCAGCTGCCAAATACTCCATGACAGCGGCTAGGTAAACGGGTGCTCCGGCTCCGACGCGTTCAGCGTAATTTCCTTTCCTCAACAGACGATGAATACGACCGACCGGGAACTGAAGCCCGGCGCGGGACGATCTGGTCTTGGACTTGCCACCCTTCGATTTTCCTGCTTTACCACGTCCGCTCATGATTATATGTTGTTTGGTTAGGTCGTAATGTTATACTAAACGAGATTTAACTGGAAAATGTTAAAATAATTGCTTATATAGGGACTATCTAGATTACTATTTTCTGATTGGCCAAAAAAAGTAGTACGATGATCAAAAACAACATCGATTATTAAAGAATCATGACTAAAATATGCGGTTTTCATTCGGCATTATTGTGAAATATACTTTAAAAAAAACTCTTATTTTTAAACCGAAACACGATAACCTTTCATTTTGTTTATACCGTCATTATTATAATATTTAGACTAATGAACAAACGAAAAATAGCTCTGATTTATCAATATAAGCACACCGACAACAAAATTTCATTATCATTAGGTTTACAACCGTTTATTTGTCCACACGTAGAATCGTTAGAATTCACAATGGCTCCAGGAGGTAAATCTGCGGGTAAAGCGATGAAGAAATCGTCCGGCAAGGCACAAAAGAATATAGCCAAGTCTGACAAAAAACGTAAACCAAAGAGGAAAGAGTCGTACGCCATCTACATTTACAAAGTGTTGAAGCAAGTACACCCCGACACCGGTGTCTCGTCAAAGGCGATGAGCATCATGAACAGTTTCGTCAATGACCTATTCGAACGTATCGCCGCCGAATCCAGTCGTCTGGCTCACTACAACAAGCGTTCCACCATTACCAGTCGGGAAATCCAAACGGCCGTGCGACTCTTGTTGCCCGGTGAATTGGCCAAGCACGCCGTCAGTGAAGGCACAAAAGCCGTGACCAAGTACACCAGTTCCAAATAAATCTCCCATATAAATACCCAATTTAAAAAGGCCCTTTTCAGGGCCACCATATATAATTTATTCAATTCCGAGAATTAACGAGCAAGTGAGATTATCACATGTTCCCCACCACCACACTTACCTTTTAATTTTATCTATCACTGCGGTCCATGATATTCCAATGGAAATTCCGACATTGTGGTGGGGGTAGAGGAACGTACAATTAATAACAATAGAACATAAATATCTTTATATTTTATTTGGAAAATTGAATGACACCACCATTAAGACGACTAATAATGCTTTTTAAATGACATGGAATATGGGAGTCATAAAACTAATATTAATCTATAAATTATTTAGTTGTTCTACATTATATTGCTGTCTCCTATGTTCGCAAACAATCCCTACACAAAATATTCCACTATGTCGATCAACTTTTTGCTATTATATCAATGTATTCATTTCCATATCAACATTTGATATAAATTGTACATTGAACTAACGTTAAATTAAGAATGAATGATTATTAAAGAACCCACTAATCAAAATATTGTTTTGTTATATTGAAAACATTTGTTTGAAGACCATCATTGAACATAATAGTATTACAATTAATAAAACAACAAATGACATACGTTTAAAAAAAATAACTTAAATCTTTGTTTATTGCATTGAAATATTTTTCCACAAAATGCCTACCTGTTGTCGTTGTTATTAATCGAGTTATGTCTATAGTCACGTACTCGTGTATAATAACTATGGTAAATATTTAATTTTTATTCTTATCACTAGATGTAATAAACATTAATACAAAATACGTAGGTATACGAGTTTAGGCACGATATCATATACCGCTGCTTAACTACTTTTCAATGTTTTTTGAATGTAACAAAATTGATTAAAATTGATAAAATTATAGATAATAATTTGAATTTATCCGAAATAACGTAAATTGTTTAAATTAAAAAAGTATTATTGGCGGGCACTCGAAACACTTAATTTGTACGTACAATGAAATTTTCGAATGCAACGTTTCGACAATAACATTAATTCAACCTAACCGTGTAGTGTAATACAAACTGACTGACCGTCTTCGCTCAGAATAGTTTTTCGTGTACAATAGTCATTAAATTGAACCCTTCTATTGTAGTGACCCACTGGACACTTGCTGTATAGCAGAGCAGTATACACATGTCGTCCGACTATTTTAATAATACTTTTAACGACATAAAAAATAAATATTTTTTAAAACACTGTGGTATATACGTTTTCATTTAAAATTTAAAGCACATACACAACACGACTACACGACGATACAATTATTTTAGTACGGTTATAATATTGTCACAGAAAAGATTTGGAAATGATTATGGATCCAAAATCAATAAATTTAATATTTTATAACGGTATACGGAATGTTTATTCTACATTCTAAGGCATGTACTTATTAGATGGTTTATAATGCGTCAGCCTTCAAATCGGTCGATGATGTAAAAATAAGTTATATTTTGTTGGTTTAAAATTGAATATCGATCAAAATCCTTTAATAATGTGTTATCATAATTATATTTTCAATGTAATAAGGTTAAGCACGATTGAGATTAGATTTATCGATAAATTCTGACTCGTCAATATCCTGGTGGTAGAAATGTCGGTGACGCTGTGTTGTAGCAGAAACCATAAATCGTCATTTTCGTGAGGCCACAGTTCGTCGGGAAATAGGTTGATTGGCAATCTGCAAATACCGTGCTCTTGGGAAACTCGTGGAGAATGCATAGAAAATTTTTTTGTCAATTTTCGACAGGTTTCTGTCATACGGCAGACCGTTGAACATGATCTACGAAAATCCGGTTGGAAGCTCGGGAATAACGGCTCGTGGTGGTATTGTGATAAGGTCTAAGGCCATAATAATTAGTTGCCATCATTTAGAATTTAGTTGGCTTTCCAAAAAAATTAAAATCAGCTTTGTACAACCACTTTCAGCTGAGAAATTGTTAAAAAGATTTGTACAACCGTAACTCGGTCGACGACGCAAATCATAATGGTTTACTAGTCGGTACGTGGGACTGTATATGAATACGAATTTTTTTCCATATCATTACTGCAATCAACAGTTCCATTAATCGTTGTTTTCAAGTTTACATTGTTACAATCCAACATGACTGATACAGCCGCTACAACTCCGGTCCCAGTCGCTTCGCCACCGACCGTGAAGAAGTCGCCTGTTAAGAAGAAGTTGGCCACCACCAAAGCAGCCAAAAAGCCCGTTGCCGCGCATCCAACCACCTCTGTAATGGTCACGTCCGCCATCAAAGAGTTAAAGGAGAAGAAGGGTTCGTCGTTGCCCGCCATTAAAAAGTACTTGGCTGCAAACTACAAAGTGGATCCTGCCAAATTAGCGCCATTCATCAGAAAGTTTTTGAAAGCTGCCGTTGCTAACGGTACCGTCGTCCAGACCAAAGGTACCGGAGCATCGGGACATTTCAAATTGCCCGTCGCTGAGGGCAAACCGAAGAAAAAGGTCGTAGCCAAAAAGAAGAAATCACTGGTCAAGAAGGTCAAAGCCGCCGGAACGCCCAAGAAGAAGAAGCCGGCTACCGCCAAGAAACCCGCCGCCGGTGAACCGGCAGCCAAAAAAGCAAAAAAAGCTATAGCGACCAAACCCAAGACGCCAAAAAAGAAATCTCCGACCAAGGCGAAAAAACCAGTCGCCGTTAAATCCAAGACGAAGAAAACTCCGAGCAAAAAAGCAGCCGCTCCCAAAAAGAAATGATTAGCTTATCAATTAAAGATCCTTTTAAAACGGTCCTTTTCAGGACCACCAATTTTATTCTTATTTTAAATAAACCTGTGATATAAAGTTTTGAAACTTCGTGAGTTAGTGGTGGTAAACTGTGATTTTTTTTTAGTAACAGTAGCAACTGCTACTCCTACTGAAAAAATAACAGTGAAAGTAGCAGTGACTGCTACTTCATGAATATCGATATTTTAGAATCACTGTGTAGTATAACTGCTGCTAGTCAGATATTGTTATTCCCTTCAACTGTTACTGAAAAATAACAGTGATGGCTACTTCGTGTTTGTGTATTAAAATGATTATAGCTTTTATAGAATTACTGTTATGTTATTCTATGCTACTGCAGTACTGCTACTCAATAATAATGACAGCTACAAGAACATAATTAAAATTAGGTTTTTGGTGTTTTTTTTAATTTTTAAACTGTATTAAAATGCCATTAAAAATATTGAACTGGTCTAGTTTGACCATGGATAATAAATTGTAGTTGGTTTCAAAAATATCCGTTTTACGATGTTTTTTTTCTTCAAAAAAAATTGGTTTTGGCTGGTTTTGAAATTACCTCTCGTTTATTTGTCTATTTAAATTCTAATAAAAAGTAGGATCCGAGTACAATATATATATATTAATATAACAGTACAATATTAATAATAACAAATAACAATGATATTAATAATACAAATATACCTACATTAAAAACAAAAATCTATTTATATGATTACTAGCTGTCCCGCCCAGCGTTGCCTAAGCCAAATATTAAGTTAAGATTAACCTGAAGTGATTTATATGCATTTAAACCATCTAGGTAGGCAATCCACTGCATTAGATCACAGACAATATATGAGCAGTAAATTATCGGGTAGGCAATCCATCTGCGGTGGTCCTTGTGGACCCCATGAAGTGCGTAAGTAATTTTTAATATTTTTATCATGGTTGTATAAACATAAACATAGATAAGTAGGTACTAGGTAGAATCATGATAAAGTAAATTTGAGAAGACTGTGATTGCTACTTTGTGATCACCAGTGAAAAATCACTGCTACTGTTATTTTATGCCATCACTACTTATTTACTAGTTTTCTTTATACATATAGTCTGAAACTCATGAAAACGAATAAACAACAAAATTTCATTTATTATCTGTCAGTCGCTAATAGTTTTGCGACTGACAGATATTTCTGATTTCGACTGACATTTCTACCACCAGGATATTGACGAGTCAGAATTTATCGATAAATCTAATCTCAATCGTGCTTAACCTTATTACATTGAAAATATAATTATGATAACACATTATTAAAGGATTTTGATCGATATTCAATTTTAAACCAACAAAATATAACTTATTTTTACATCATCGACCGATTTGAAGGCTGACGCATTATAAACCATCTAATAAGTACATGCCTTAGAATGTAGAATAAACATTCCGTATACCGTTATAAAATATTAAATTTATTGATTTTGGATCCATAATCATTTCCAAATCTTTTCTGTGACAATATTATAACCGTACTAAAATAATTGTATCGTCGTGTAGTCGTGTTGTGTATGTGCTTTAAATTTTAAATGAAAACGTATATACCACAGTGTTTTAAAAAATATTTATTTTTTATGTCGTTAAAAGTATTATTAAAATAGTCGGACGACATGTGTATACTGCTCTGCTATACAGCAAGTGTCCAGTGGGTCACTACAATAGAAGGGTTCAATTTAATGACTATTGTACACGAAAAACTATTCTGAGCGAAGACGGTCAGTCAGTTTGTATTACACTACACGGTTAGGTTGAATTAATGTTATTGTCGAAACGTTGCATTCGAAAATTTCATTGTACGTACAAATTAAGTGTTTCGAGTGCCCGCCAATAATACTTTTTTAATTTAAACAATTTACGTTATTTCGGATAAATTCAAATTATTATCTATAATTTTATCAATTTTAATCAATTTTGTTACATTCAAAAAACATTGAAAAGTAGTTAAGCAGCGGTATATGATATCGTGCCTAAACTCGTATACCTACGTATTTTGTATTAATGTTTATTACATCTAGTGATAAGAATAAAAATTAAATATTTACCATAGTTATTATACACGAGTACGTGACTATAGACATAACTCGATTAATAACAACGACAACAGGTAGGCATTTTGTGGAAAAATATTTCAATGCAATAAACAAAGATTTAAGTTATTTTTTTTAAACGTATGTCATTTGTTGTTTTATTAATTGTAATACTATTATGTTCAATGATGGTCTTCAAACAAATGTTTTCAATATAACAAAACAATATTTTGATTAGTGGGTTCTTTAATAATCATTCATTCTTAATTTAACGTTAGTTCAATGTACAATTTATATCAAATGTTGATATGGAAATGAATACATTGATATAATAGCAAAAAGTTGATCGACATAGTGGAATATTTTGTGTAGGGATTGTTTGCGAACATAGGAGACAGCAATATAATGTAGAACAACTAAATAATTTATAGATTAATATTAGTTTTATGACTCCCATATTCCATGTCATTTAAAAAGCATTATTAGTCGTCTTAATGGTGGTGTCATTCAATTTTCCAAATAAAATATAAAGATATTTATGTTCTATTGTTATTAATTGTACGTTCCTCTACCCCCACCACAATGTCGGAATTTCCATTGGAATATCATGGACCGCAGTGATAGATAAAATTAAAAGGTAAGTGTGGTGGTGGGGAACATGTGATAATCTCACTTGCTCGTTAATTCTCGGAATTGAATAAATTATATATGGTGGCCCTGAAAAGGGCCTTTTTAAATTGGGTATTTATATGGGAGATTTATTTGGAACTGGTGTACTTGGTCACGGCTTTTGTGCCTTCACTGACGGCGTGCTTGGCCAATTCACCGGGCAACAAGAGTCGCACGGCCGTTTGGATTTCCCGACTGGTAATGGTGGAACGCTTGTTGTAGTGAGCCAGACGACTGGATTCGGCGGCGATACGTTCGAATAGGTCATTGACGAAACTGTTCATGATGCTCATCGCCTTTGACGAGACACCGGTGTCGGGGTGTACTTGCTTCAACACTTTGTAAATGTAGATGGCGTACGACTCTTTCCTCTTTGGTTTACGTTTTTTGTCAGACTTGGCTATATTCTTTTGTGCCTTGCCGGACGATTTCTTCATCGCTTTACCCGCAGATTTACCTCCTGGAGCCATTGTGAATTCTAACGATTCTACGTGTGGACAAATAAACGGTTGTAAACCTAATGATAATGAAATTTTGTTGTCGGTGTGCTTATATTGATAAATCAGAGCTATTTTTCGTTTGTTCATTAGTCTAAATATTATAATAATGACGGTATAAACAAAATGAAAGGTTATCGTGTTTCGGTTTAAAAATAAGAGTTTTTTTTAAAGTATATTTCACAATAATGCCGAATGAAAACCGCATATTTTAGTCATGATTCTTTAATAATCGATGTTGTTTTTGATCATCGTACTACTTTTTTTGGCCAATCAGAAAATAGTAATCTAGATAGTCCCTATATAAGCAATTATTTTAACATTTTCCAGTTAAATCTCGTTTAGTATAACATTACGACCTAACCAAACAACATATAATCATGAGCGGACGTGGTAAAGCAGGAAAATCGAAGGGTGGCAAGTCCAAGACCAGATCGTCCCGCGCCGGGCTTCAGTTCCCGGTCGGTCGTATTCATCGTCTGTTGAGGAAAGGAAATTACGCTGAACGCGTCGGAGCCGGAGCACCCGTTTACCTAGCCGCTGTCATGGAGTATTTGGCAGCTGAAGTTTTGGAGTTGGCAGGTAACGCCGCCCGTGACAACAAGAAGTCTCGCATCATTCCCAGACATTTGCAATTGGCCATCAGAAATGACGAGGAATTGAACAAATTGTTGTCTGGAGTAACTATCGCCCAAGGCGGTGTATTGCCCAACATTCAAGCTGTTCTTTTGCCCAAGAAGACCGAGAAGAAAGTATAACGAATTTAATCATTGTCCACACTAAAAAGGCCCTTTTCAGGGCCACCAACAAAAATTAATACTATTACATAATCTTAAAATCTCCATAAGTTATGGGTATCTTTTATTTTATAATAATAACTACCATCTATAAATAGTGTGTTAACTGCACTTATGAATTAAAATTTGAAGTTTCTTTTTCCTCAAATTTAATAATTCTCAACGTTACCATTAGGTATTTCAATGATTTACCAAGATACCGGCCACTTTTTTCATCGACATACTTATAATTTTAAATGCTATTACTTGTACCATAATTTAACAGTTAGAATACTTTCATATATATTTGCAAATATTTTAATGAATATTAAAATAATAAGTGAATAGTAACAATGTACGTATTGAGTGAACCAGTACAAAAGTTTTAACCTATAACAAAAAATAAAATATATTTAATTACCGTCAGAGTACTGTGGTAAGGATTTTACCTTAATCCTCGTTATTAAAATTTAAGACGTAAATTGTTACATTCCATAAAAATTAACATTGCAACTAGTGGTAACAGCCGACGCTTAAAAAATGTCACGTCGGCTGGTGGGCCTTAGTGTTTATCGTGTTACAAAAAAATATTTGTGAATATTCCTGATTCAAGATTCAATGATATATCCAACTATTAAATATAGTTATTAATAGTCTTGTAAATATTATATTTTACACATTGACACGTATTGATCATGTTAAAAGAACACGTCATCGTCTCCCTTGAAACTTATAATATAATCATATTACGTTGTTCATGCTTTTCGATGTATAAAGTAACCAGCACACAATGGGGGAAAAAAATTTTTGTTCATTGGAGGCGCATGTGCACCAAATTTGATTTTTGTTTGAATTTCCGTTTGGAATTAGATTTAGAAAATATAATTGGTGGCCCTGAAAAGGGCCGTTTTAACGATATTTAGTGTGTGTGTGTGTGTGTGTGTGTGCGTGCGTAATGACGAAGTTATCCTCCGAAACCGTAAAGGGTACGGCCTTGACGTTTCAGCGCGTAGACGACGTCCATGGCGGTGACGGTCTTTCGCTTGGCGTGCTCTGTGTATGTGACGGCGTCACGAATCACGTTTTCCAGGAACACTTTCAACACACCGCGGGTCTCTTCGTATATGAGACCGGAGATACGTTTCACTCCGCCGCGGCGAGCCAACCGACGAATGGCAGGCTTGGTGATTCCCTGGATGTTATCCCGAAGCACTTTGCGATGACGTTTGGCGCCTCCTTTTCCAAGACCTTTTCCTCCTTTACCGCGTCCTGTCATTGTTGATGATTTGAATTTCTCTACTTGAAGTTGCCGCTTCGAACGCTGAACGTCGACTGATGCCTGGTCGACAATCGTCGTTGTATTTATGCATTTCACTGCGCGCATGCGACCAATCGTGACGCTCGACTAAACACAGCGTACCGACCAACGGGAGCGACGGATTCGGTTCCGATTTGTGTATAAATACCGGAGGTTTGCAAGATATTGATCATATTTTGTTCGTTTCAGTTTTTACAATTACAATATCGTTCATACAATAAAATGGCACGTACCAAGCAGACCGCCCGCAAGTCTACCGGTGGAAAGGCCCCCAGGAAGCAGTTGGCCACAAAAGCCGCACGTAAGAGCGCGCCCGCTACCGGAGGAGTGAAGAAGCCCCATCGTTACCGTCCGGGAACCGTCGCCCTCCGTGAAATCCGTCGTTATCAGAAGAGCACGGAACTGTTGATCCGCAAATTACCGTTCCAACGTCTGGTCCGTGAGATCGCACAGGACTTCAAAACCGATTTGCGTTTCCAGAGCTCCGCCGTGATGGCTTTACAAGAAGCCAGCGAAGCTTACTTAGTCGGTCTTTTCGAAGACACCAATTTGTGCGCCATTCACGCCAAGCGTGTTACGATCATGCCAAAAGACATCCAGTTGGCCCGTCGTATCCGTGGTGAACGTGCTTAATT
>JACXSJ010004642.1:0-11890 GCA_014851325.1 Pentalonia nigronervosa | reverse complement strand
AACCACGCCTATTGTCTCCGTGACGAGTCTCACGCGGCGTAGTCACGGGAATTTGCACATTAATGTTTCAAGCGCGATCGCGTCGAACTTAATGCGATCGACATTGACCGTGGCGTAAATCGTCGCCTGTGTATTTCTGATCTACTATCACGCGGCACGCTCAATCATCGCTTTTCCTATTTATTAATGAAAGCTCTCGTTTATAAGCACCTGTATCAACACATAAATCACGACAAATTTTAACCAGATTGCTTAATTTACATTTCTAATATAATTACAATTTTAAAATACACATAAAATAATAAATTCATTATGAGTAAACACGTCTTTTAGTGACCGTGTCGCGTCTTTTACGTTCCAATGTCAGGTAATCTGAAGTATATTTCTGTATGATATAACAAAAACGTATCTACATTTTTAGTAACACACAATTCAGATAAAAAAAAAAAAAAAATTAAGGAAAAACGGGAATTTTTGCGAAATGCAAATTTTTAATAAAATCGATTTTTATTTTTGATGCAACAAAAAAAAAAAATAATGACTGTAGATACATAAAAATTTCACTGAATATTTATATAAACATTTTCTATAAACTATAAATGTTTCAAAATATTTTTACTTTTCTTAAGTTATTTATAGGCATAATCAATTTTCTGTTTTTTTTTTTTTTTTATTGCGAATAAAATTTTTTCAGTCAGTCAAAAAACTTTAAAAGGAAATACAATGTTCTTCGTAGCTTATTGTAGGAGAAAATTAAAAAAAAGTTGAGCGTAAGTCACTAATAGTTTTTTTATAAGCGTTTAAAGTTAAAATTTGGAGAAAATACGTAAAAATCGCGAAATATTGCAGTTTTTCTTGAATAGGAAATTCATAAAAATTTTTCTATTTAAATCTAAGATTTTAAAATTCAACACAAGATTTTCTATAAGTTTTTCTACTTTTCCAAAAAAGAAAAAGTTTATCGGAATGTCGAACTAATTTTTTCTTAGCGTTTGAAATTGATCATTGAATATTTGCAAATTGTGTTGTAGTTAAAAATTCACAAAAGATGCAGTTTTTATAGCTAAGAATTGAAATTTAAAACTAAGTTTTTCGTAAGTAGTTATAGTGTAACCAAAAAACCAAAAAAATATATTAAAAAAATAATTTTTTATAGACATTTTAAGTTCAAATTTGGACGAAATTAGATATTTAAATGAAGAATGGCAATGTTATATAGTTATTTCGTTGTAATTTAAAAAAATTTTCGTGGATGGTTGAAAATTTTAAAGTAAATTATGATTTTTTATACACTCAAAGCAATTTTCAAATTCAATATTTTCTTCAAAAATTAATTCAACCTACTAAATTATTAATAGCAATAATATCATAGAATACACTAGTTATATAGGCTTATGACCGTTTTCGCTCAGATTCATTTTTCGTATAAAATGTTTTATATCATTGAATTCAAATTTAACAAATTCATGAAAGTGATCCATTCGACACATACTGTACAGCAGAGCGGTACCCACTTACTGTCTTTTTTTTACTTATTTATTTTTATTTTTTTGTTTCTATCATCATGTTTTAGAGCAGCAGAAGTGCTCCGATTTTCTGCATCAGCATTTTTTCCGGTAGGAAAGGTATCTAGTTGTTACTTTGAGGAGGGGGGGGGGTCAAAAGTAAAAAATTCCCAATAGTTTTTAAACGTGTCAGGAAAAACAAGAACAAAAATAAGGAAACAATTGACATTTTTACGAGAATCCAATTTTTGACAAAATCAATTTTATTTTTTGATGTAACACCAAATTATTAAGAATAGAAATGAAATTTTTAGAAAATATTTATAGAAGCATTATCTATACATAATAAAATGTTCAATATATTTTAACTTTTTTGATCTCTTTATAAACATAATACATATTTGGGTTTTTTTATTATAGTGGATAAAAATTTTTTCTATCAGTAAAAAAACTTAAAAATACATAATTTATTAAAAATATTCAATACACAAATAATACATACAATTATAATATTTCCCGAGCTAATACTACTTATTAATTATAATTTGAATTTAAAATTACCAATTAAATCAAGACATTTAGATAACACATAATAGATTGATTTTTACGTACAATATTAATACATTATAAGATATTATACTAATGACATATTACTTAAAAATAAAAATAGGAAAACTAAGACAAAATATTAAATGTGCATTAAGTACATATATAATATGGTGATTTAATTTAATTTCATTAACAGTAGTAATAATTTTAATAAACAGGTTTTTTATTCTTTTTTTTATGTCTGTCATTACGTTAATGGCACTAAAAGTGATCCGATTTTTTTCATCAGCATCTTTTCTGGTAGGTAAGTGAATTTAGGTGGTAGTTTGGAGGAGGAGGTCAAAAGTAAAAAATTCCCCATCATTTTCAAACGTGTCGGAAAAACAACAAAAAATTAAGGGAAAAACGGGAATTTTTACGCGAAGCCAATTTTTGTCAAAATCGATTTTGTTTTTTGGTGTAACACCAAAAGTAATCAGAGTAAATATATATGAAATTTTCACAAAACGTTTATATAAACAATTCCCATACACAATAAAAATTTCAATATATTTTGACTTTTTTGAACTATTTATAATAAATGTTTGAGTTTTTTTTTACTTTTTTATAACTTGTTGTAGTTGAAAATTAACAAAATAGTTAAGCGTAAGTCTCTAATAGTTTTTTATAATCATTTAAAGTTGAAATTTTGAGAAAATACGTAAAAATTACGAAATTTATAAGTTTTTTTTTTTTGATTAGGAAATTCATTAAAAAATTTTTTATTCAAATCAAAGATTTGAAAATTCAACACAAGGATCTCTATAAGTTTTTCTACCTTTCCATAAAAAAATTTACCGGAAATTCAAAGTAATTTTTTAGAAGCGTTTGAAATTAGACAGTGGATATTCACCTGATTTCTTACAATAATTTTCTTATTTTGATGTAATTCAAAAAGAAATAACCGTAGACATTTAAAAAATTATATAAATAAATATATTTTGACAATTTTTGAGCAAATTGTAGGCCTAAAAATGTTTTGATTTTTTCAAATTTTTTTCTTCAATTATCGATAAAAAAAATTTCTTCGGGTCAATTTTTTTGAAATTTTAATACAAGATTCCTCATAAGTTATTAAAATAACAGATAAAAAATAATAAAAATACATAGGTACAAATTGTTTTTATAAGCATTTAAACTTTGAATTTTGACTGAAATTCACTATTAAACATTTGCAAATTATACTTTGTAGTTAAAAATGAATAAAATTATCAGTTTTCATAGCTAAGGATTGAAAATTTAAAACAAGATTTTTCGTAAGTAATTAATAGTGTAACTAAATATCAAAAAAATTTTATAGTTCACATTTAGATGAAATTAGATATTTAAATGAAGAATAACGATGTTATTTATTTTGTTGTAATTTAAAAATATTTTTTGAATGTTTTTGAAAGTTTTAAAGTATATTATTATTATGTTTACACTTAATTAATTTTTAAAATACAATATTTTTTGCAAAAATGAATTCAATCTACTTTATTATTAATAGTAATAAAATGAATTATTTTAATAGCAATAATATCTTAAAATAGGTGCACTTAATTATGTAGGCTGTGTAAGCTATGATTTATAT
Source organism: Pentalonia nigronervosa (assembly GCA_014851325.1). Taxonomy (NCBI): domain Eukaryota; kingdom Metazoa; phylum Arthropoda; class Insecta; order Hemiptera; family Aphididae; genus Pentalonia; species Pentalonia nigronervosa. The sequence goes on along the minus strand of JACXSJ010004642.1, from coordinate 8,224 downwards.
TATTAAATTCAAATTTAACGCATTCATGAAAGATAATATTATAATGTAGTGTTCACTGTTCAGTGTTCATAGTAGGACAGAACAGTAGATCTATTTGACAGTTAGCTTATTTACTAACGTAATAACAAATGAATACAATATACATTAAACTTATACAAAACAATGCACTATTAAACTTAAAATCATATGATAATATTAATAGTAATGTGTAATAACATTTACCAGTTACGTCGCTCACTGTCGTCGTCGTAAAATAATAATTATTGTGGGAACATTGTTGAATTCTGCAAAAAACGCGACATATTCAAATTTGATTAAATAAAATAATATCAGCTTCCTTCTTTACATCGGTGGGAAGTTAGATAAGTACTGCGTTAGGGTAGTATATATAGGGGATAGGAATCACATCCGATTTTGGCCTCAAATTGCCGTCGGACTTTTTTTCAATTTTTTTTTTACAATTGGACACTAAACATCTGAACACCGTACAAATACTGGTGTCCTACATTGACACTTTCAATAGTAATTTTGTATTCAAATTTTGGTGTTGGACTGGTGTCTGGACCAGTTCAGGACCAATAAATTTAACATTTGACACTTACTGAAACCCAATATTTCTATTTTTTCATATTTCCGTTATACACAAGGTTCATATACGTAACCACTAATCACATTCATAAAAATAAAATAATGTGATGTAATATTACGTTTTTAGATACATTTATTAATTATATCAAACAATACAAACTGTCTTACAACGATGTCGACGCAATATCGGTTCTCTTTCTTACATCCGCACGAGTAATAGGTACAAACAAAATGCATTTTCTTAAAATCTTTTTTTTTTTTTTTATGAATTTTGAGTGAACACCTAATCAATATATTGCTATGCATTACAATAGTAATTTATTTCACTATTTATAATATATTAGTATAAACTATAAGGCAATAACATAAAACTAATCTAAATGTTTTGAAAAGTTTATTATGTCAACTGTAAATACAATATAATATACGTTTTAAATAAAGTATAAAGTTTCAAATCCCCACGAAAAATATTTTTGTATCTCAACAAAATAACTAAAAACGATATTTTTCATTAGAATATCGAATTTAGTCCAAATATCTTTAAAAAAAAATCAAATTTATATATTTTTTGATTCTAGTATAAATTACATATGAGGAACCTCCTTGAATTAAATTTTCAGTCTTAGCTATAAAAATTGAACATTTTATCAATTTTTAACTACAAAATAACTTGTAAATTTTCGTGATTTTGGCTGTAACAACTTCAATTATAAAAAAAATGTAAATTTATTGAAAAAAAAACTACATGTAATCAGTCATAATATTGTTTACTATCAATAACTCATATTTATAGACATATTATAAAATTTGTTAATTTAACTATGAATCAGACTTAAACTGTCAAAACATGTTGATAGAAAAAACATTAAACAACATTATTTTCATATTTAAATATTTTATACATGTATATTTTAAATAAATTACAATAAAATTACATTTAATCATCAGTCTAAGCATTGTTATTGTTTATCACCAAACTTAAAATTATTCAATAATTTTTGATGTTAAAATGTACTTATAATTTATGAGAGTACTTAAATTATTACCTTATTTTTAGTAGAAAATTGTTTTTTTAATCTTCAACCACATAACCTTTTATTATGGTTAAATTATTAATAGTTCATTGAAAATTGTTAGCAATGTATCAAATGCACTTATAGTAAGTAATTAATAACATAAGGTAAATTAATATTAATCAGCCTTTTTCATTTGATTAACATAAAAACCATTAGCTGTTAAATTGATTTTTGACTTTTATATTAAAATAAGTAAAATCTTATTTATTATTAATATCAATATTATTTGAAATATAGACATTGTACTTAATTAAACAATGTAAGTTTCAAACAAATAATTTTTATTATAAAATATTTTATTTTACTTGAGCTTTTTTTTTTATGATAAATTAAGACTTTTTTAATGGCCCTATAGGAACAGATTATAGAACAATTAATGACATTAATAATTATTAATTGCTTAAAAGTCGATTTTTAAGAAGAAAATGTCCTCCTTATAAGGCACCTAAGGAACAGGAAATATTACAAGTAATAATTGGAAATGAATTTGGGGATAGTTTTAAATTTATTAAGGGCACACATTTTGGCCTAAAGATGTTTATTACAAAAAAAAAAAAAAAAAACAAAAATGTAATTAAACAAAACATATTATTTATACCTTTCAAAAAAAAATATACATTTTTTTTACACAAACTGGTGACATAGATAACAGTCTCCATAGTAACTATAGTTGCTTACTACTCATACACAGCGTTGTAGATACCTGTGCGTCATAAATCATAATCTAACATCTATTTACACTTCACCGAATAGACAATGTTATTGGTGTTCTTCTTATACAAATGCATATGCATATACATGAATATGTATAAAATAAAATATACACATATAAATATATATGTAAAATATAAATTATTAATTTTCATGACAGTGTGAGAACAACGCAGTGCATTGTAGTAAAGTAACACTTATGAACATAGTAACAATCCGTAAACTTTTCATACTTCACGCTTATATTTAAACAATGCTAACAAAAGAAAGAGAAAAGAAAACCAAAACAAATTGTACATAGCACTCAGTATTAGCATTAAGTATAGATGAAAATAAGCTCCTATGAACATGTTTCCATGTTGATGCGTTTATTAGTTTTTGAAAGACAGCGTGTCCATACATAAATAACTTTCAATTTATTTGCACTCTTACAATAAATATTAAATAATAATATTTGTTTTACAACTACAAATTTACATGTAAATTAAAATTTAATTATAAAAATGACTAGGAACACAGTGGGCTTTGACGCGCGCGATTTTAAATGTTAACGCCACAGTTCTTTTATATTTTTTCAATACGTTTTGTGGCAGTGACGAATTAACTACATAAGTGGAGCATATGTTTTTATACACATATTTTAATGTATTCATTATATACATATAAAAAAAATTATATAAATATATGTATACCGCGGGACCAACAGGATATTTTCCGAGTTGAATGAATTTGTCTTCTAACATTTGACATTTTCAAATGTATGAATAAATAAAAAAATTATGTGAATATTTAAAAAAAAATTGACAGCTTCATAAAAAATCGCTGTATAGTTCTATTTTATTATATTAATTTTTTTTTAAAAAAAAGCAAATGCAATTTTTTTTTTTTGAATTTTAAAATATTTTTTTCAGAACTAATTATTAATTTTATATAACTTTGTTAAATATACTTTTTTCTATATAATATATGTGATTGTTTTAGATTTAAGAAAAAAAAAATCGTCGAAAAAGGACGATCCTCATGGTTTTTTTTTTACGTTTTTACGTTTTTGTTATTTTTTTTGTTATTTTTATTTTTATTTTTTTTTTATATTTTAAGTTATCATTTACTTTGTCTTGTTTATTTTTTTTTTTAAGTTTTAAGATGGACGCGCATATTTTATCTTACATCTTGGGTTTGATTTTTTCGTTTTTGCCGTTTGTGTGATATGAAATTACCAAAGTGTGGTTGGTAATTTCCTGTATACTGGTGTTTATTGCCCGCGTTTGCCCGGTAGTTTTGATGGTGGTTGTAATTATTGTTATAATTGTTGTTTGTGAAACCTCGATGTTGGTAATTATTAGCTGGACTAGTGCATATTATCCTTTGAGTTCGTGTAGGTGGGTGATTACCTAAAATTGTTTAAATTACAAAATATTAATTTGTAATTGATTGAAAATATTTTTCATCGATAATTACCAGAGTTAATCATTTGATAATTCTGTTGATTATTCCAACTATTATGTCTATGATAATGTGGATTTTTACGTCTGGGTTGGTAATTACTATTCTGATCATTTTGGTCGCCAGCATCACTTAATTTTTCTATACTACTCTCAGAGTCCTAATAAATACATTTTATATCAGCTATAAAAAAATAAACATAAGAAGAATACAATAGGTTTACATTGACACTTACAGATTCAGCTGATCCAGAACCAGAAGATACTGTAGAAGCTCTACTACTAGTAGTGGTGGACACACTAACATTGTTACTAATATTACTAGTAGTCAAATAATTATTAATTATCACTCTTTGAGTATTTTGTAGGGCATAAGTATCTTTAATCCACTGCCGATAAAGTATAACTTTGTCATTAACTCGTACTATTCGTCCAAGTATACTGCCACAAAAAGTATAATTACATTTAAATTATAGAAATTAATTCTAACATATGCCATTTAATAGTTGAAAATGAATGTCACATTTCATTGTATTTTATAAAAGTAAAATAAACTGAAACAAACCTAAAATTAGGTGAAACAATTTGAGGGTCGAGAGCAGCTTTTAATGTTGTAAATGCATATTCAAATACACTTTTTACTTGAAGAGCACCATAAGAACCACGACCAATATCATTTCCAGGGGTTAATGGATCTTCTATACACAAAATACTTGGCCTATGACCATCAGCCATGTCTTTTTGGACCTGCAAATAATATATTAATTAATACTTATATTATAGGAACTATATAGCATGTTTTATTACTTCGTCTTTAGATATGTATTGTCCACCATCTTTCACACGTATAGCTGTGAGCATATAGTTAAATTTTTTGCCATAAAGTTCGAAAAACTCTATTAACAAAACACCTAGATTGGCAGTGGGGTAATTTAAATCTCCTCTAGGATGTAACTATATACAGAATAAACATTAGTGATATTTTTAAAATAATATACATGGAATGTGATATAGTTTATGGTACCTGCAAAAAACTGACGACCATAAGGATCAAACTATAAGAAGATATGCCTCCATAGAACACTTCATTCATGTCCCTCTGGGCTAAAAATTGTTTTAGCACTAACACAAGTTTAGGTAGCATTGGAAAAACATCCATATAGTGTTTTATCATTTCAGCTGATTTAACACCATTATTCATGTTAAAACTAATATCCACTCTAACATCAGTAGTCTTATCTGTCATTTTAACAATTGGAACCTAAGAAAAAAAGCATGGAAATAATAAATATTAGATCAATAATAACTAAGTTGATATTCATTATGTAAAATAACTCACCGATGCTTTGTCAAGAACTTGAATGTTTTCATTACAAACACTATTTTTAAGTAGAGCTTGAGCAAGTGAATGCAATGGTAATGTATCCCATTCACCTATTATTACCAGATCCATATCACTGAAGTATAAACAATAGTAAATATATTAACAGATTAAATGTTAGTGAATTTAAATTATGAGATTAGATCAGAAAACAGAATATTTTTGGGGATGCTTTACCTAGTGGGCAAGTAAAGTCCAGTTCGAAAACTACCAAATACTTCAACTTTAGCTTTAGGCCATTCAGCATGTATAACATTAGTAACACGTTCCAGTACATCGAGCCGCATGCTATGCTCTTCTGGTGTAGCTGACATATATGCAAAAAAGTCTTCTATCTCTTTATGGAGGCTAAACCATTAAAATAATAATTACAATTCATTTTTTTTTTAATTTCACTTCAAACATACGTGCAAATTGGTTGGCGGTCATAACTCTTTCCATGTTGCCATGGACACCCACCAAATTTGCCAATGTAATGTGCTTGCATTTTGTTCATGTCGTATGTACTGGCTATATTTGTGAACAAGCCGTTCTCATATAGATGACTAGTTTTGATTTCTTGTTCGTCTAAAGAGAAATCAAACTTCCAATCCAACGGCAACGTATATTCGTTGTCGTCGTCTTCTTCCTCTTGAATAGTTTCAGTACTATACTTATCGTCGTTACTGTCGGTATCTTCAGAGGAGTCCAAAATTCTGGACCAAAATTCTTGAGCAGGACCTACTTGTTCTGGTTGCAGCCAACCTATCTGAGGATCCATTTAATTCATCACTAATGCTGTATCGCACACTACAAAAAAGTACAATTTGTTATTAGGTAGTTATAGAAATGTATCTACATTAGATGAAGCAACCAAAATTTAATAGAAATAAAAGATAAAAAAGTTAATTTTATAATTTTGTGCTGTTATAGTAACATACATGAAATATTTAAAGAAATTAATACTATGAAAGCCATTTGAAGTAAAAAAAACTTTTTTCTATTATCTTTTATTGAGAAGATTGAAACAAAGATTTAAAATGTATTAACCTAACATAAATTAAGAACTTTATGTTATGAATTTCATGTGAAACTAAAATTAATTAAATATTAGCTGTAACTTAAGTACTGAATTTTCTTGATTTTTCAAACATAATGCATGCATATTTTTAGTTATGTAATAATTTAAGCAAATAAATACTTCATATGACCCTCACAATTTGTATCAAAGCTAAAAGTTGACAAATTCAAATAATGAAGATATAAGAATAAAAAAAAAAGCTAGTGTTTAATAAGTATTTCTCATTAAAATGTAAAGATGCAGATGAATAAATAAAAATAATAGTTATAAGATATAAAGTGACAGGTAATAAGAAGAAAACTGATAATATACTTTTATATAAACATGATTCAAATACCTAGAAATATTAACAGCAGGATTCATTGCGCCTGAAGAGGACAATTCTTATTTTCTGAATATCAATCACCTTAAACCCAAATGTTCACACTATTAACCACATTTAAAATAATTTTTATTGAGTAACATATTTAATGTGGGTGTATCTAAATTATCCAAAGTTATTATCTTGTTGTTCTTAAATTGTAAAAGACTTGTTTTTATTAAAATGTATGCAACCCCGCCCATTAAATACCTTGTTAAATTGAGATTTAAAAACTTCTTTGAATTAAATAACAATAAAATTTACAGATAGGGAAGAATTTTTTCCAACAGTTACATGTAAGTTATAACAGTATATGACCTACATCTCCTTCACAAAACATATTATGAAATAAAATCTATTACAGTCACATAGTAGTAAATAAAGTTTTCAAAATACAACCACCTGCAACAGTTTGCACGAAGGTTATAAACTGCTATAGGCCACAGTAAAAATACTGCATACATAGTTTTATGGTAGTCTGAGGAACTGAGAAACTTTAATGACGAAATATGACAGATATAATATAATATTATGTGACGATCACATAACCACGATGAGGATGATTGCTATTAAAGCTAATCCTCAGTATTCCAATTATGGCGCGTTGGGTGAGAAGGTGAGGGGGGAAAGGGTAATTGGTGAATAGATAGATATAAATAATAATATTATGCAAGTACACACTAAAAATCAGTCGACGAGGGTGGAGGGGTGAGGTGCGAAAGTTTCCACGGGGCGGGGATAATAAAAGCGCGTGTGGTCCACGAGTGTTAGTGGCCACGGTATAAGGGTGGACGCAAATGGCATGTGTCCACACACGGACGGCAGGCCGGCGGCCAAACGAAACGGCCATTTTGCGCCCAGTTATACTTACTTACCGGTGGACGGTGGTACGATAAATCCGACGTGAACGTCGACTGACGCGTGCTGTCCGGACACGACTGTTCTGGCCTCCGGGACGACGTGTTTACGACGGCGGCGCCGTGAAACTTAATACGCCATTCGGACGTTTATCATTTTTAAAATGAAAAAAAAAACAGTAATAATAACACACATGCGTACATATGAAAATTATGTATTATGTGCACCGTGCATGTGTGGGTGTGTGCGTGTGAATTTTTGATTTTCGAAAATCAGAATACTTGAATATATAGTGTTGTACGCAAAAAAAAAAAAAATTGATTGCCCGTTTTCGGATAGAGCCAAAAAGGAAACACCACTACTACTATATATAATATATTTTATATAATTATTATTATTATAGTTTACTACTATTGTTGGTCTTGGAAACGAAAAAAACTTATGATAAGACGGCAAGACATCGGCAGCGATTCCGTGTATTTTTTTTTTTTCGTCAAACGAGTAACGACTAACGACGCGCCTTGAGAGTTTAGCCGAAAATCTATTTCCGCGTTCGGCTCACAATAGTTGGTGTATTATGATTTATTTTCTAGGTGTTATTAAAATATTATTATTTGTCGGACGAGAGGGAGCGATTTATTGTGCGAGAGAGAGGTGGAAAAAGTTTAAAATTAAAAAAAAAATTACGTACACCACTCGCACACACGTATGTCGCGTGAATTTTTCATAATTTCCTCAACTGTATTG
>JACXSJ010004641.1:0-11892 GCA_014851325.1 Pentalonia nigronervosa | reverse complement strand
GTTAAATGAACGTAGAAAACGTTTAACAGCGTCAAACTTTGGCGAAATTTGTAAAATGAGGTCAAACACGAGCTGTCGAAAAAAAGTTTATGGTATACTATACAAGCCTCATACTTCAACGAAAGAAATGACGTATGGGGTCGAAATGGAGCCGCATGCGAGAGTTAAATTTGAAGAATTAAGTGGCCGTACTGTACAAATTATGTGAATTGTTTTCTGACATTGAATTTCCATATCTTGCGGCTACTCCTGGTAACTATTCTATCTTTTACACTTTTTAAAATCCTAAATATATATGTACATGTGTAAATTTGTTGTAAATATATGGACTAGTTGACGAAGACTCCATTTTAGAGATAAAATGTCCATATGCAGCAAAGGACACTAAAAGTCCTGTTGAAGCAGTAAACAATAAGCTAGTAAGAAATATGAATAAAATAATTTTATTATTTGCCTATACGTTTTAAATAATTTTTAATTATGAATCTTAGTTACAATATTGTACAATTATTAACAACAATCAAATTATGCTAAAGATTGAGCACAAACATTGGTACCAAATAATGGGTCAATTGCGAATAACTGGTAGGAAAAAATGTTATTTTGTGGTCCACACTCATAATTGGACGGCCATTCAAGAAATAAACTACGATAGCGAAGTTTGGAAGTTAAAAATGTTTGATAAACTTAATAAGTAAGATTTTTTTTTTATTAACCTTGGACATATTAAATATACCTACAGGATAATATATGTGTTCATACTACCTATTATTTTCATCTATCTCATTGTGTTTCAGATTTTATTTAGAATGCTTATTACCAGAAGTAGTCGATCCACTATATGGTAAACGGTTTGAACTTTCGGACATTAGAGAACCAGAGTACATTCAAGAAGCACAAAAAAAGTACCTACCAATTTATAGCACATAAACGTATTTTATATTATATAAAACGTATGTATGATTTTTAATATGACTTTTTTTACCTACTAATTATTTTCACAAGTTCTGTGAATTTATTATTTTCGACTCATCAAGTTACCCTATCGTAAAGTATATTTCCCGTAATCACGTGTACCGACTTATAGTCTTAGTAAAATATGTAAACCAAGTCATACCGTTGAAAAGATTTTGTGTTTTATGTACTGGTACATTCAAGCTGGGACGTATGGTTAATATATAAGGATGTGAGTGAGTAGCGAGCATGCCGCTTGATAGTACATTAGAAATATATAGATAGACGACGTATTATAAATACGCGACGATCAACTGGATGAAAGTGCGAAACATACAACACGAATATACGCGCAAGAATAATGCGCCGCTCCCGAAACTACGACACGTGAAGCCTGTCATTGAGTTAATGGGCTTTGGTGACGGCCTGCCGCGACGGCGGCGATACAAAAAACAACGCCATCTCTGGAGGAATGGTTACATTTACGTTTTGGTGTGGCGTCCTGTTAATCGTAAAGCACGACGATTGTTTTTACTCGCCGAGTCACTCGCGGTTTCCCGTCGGTGTCGGATACAATACGAGTGACTCGTGCTGATAAGAAATTTAATCTTGGATTTCCCCCAAAAATAGACTATTATTTATTGTTAATATCGTTATATAATTATAATATCACTACGGTAGTAATCGCACGAGGCACGTCATCCCACACGAATCGTGCACTAGGCAATCGGCGTCAATATTTAAATAATCATTAATTAAATTAAATTTTTTTTAACTATTTAAATTTATATACCTTCTTGTGGATTGTATTTACTGAAATTTCATCGAAATGGAGTGGTCCAATGAAAAGACATCGGAATTAATGTCGTTATTTGAAAAGGAGTTCCATTTTGGACTGAGACAAATTTCGTATTTCATTATTTCGAATAAATATTTGGCGATTACGAGTCGTGTAAGGAGCATTGGCGATGACGAGAAAAGTATATACGATTGACGAATAATCGGTGAACACATGAGTCGTGTAGGAGCAACACAATTACAAACATCGTACATCGTACAAACTTGGCAAGTACACTCGCCGAGTATACGCTCGCAAAGTACACGAGTCGTGTGGGACCGGCTTTAGAGAAATAAGACGGAAAATTAGGTATGATAACACGTGCAAGTAGTTGGACTTCGTCACAAAAATCAAGCTTACCAATCATTTAAAAAATTGAAAGTAATTAAGAAATTGTACGAACACACCAATTGACCGTCCCCGAGACGGTTCTTCCAACTCTCTCACTCTTATGATAAAACTCATGCTATATATCTCTTAATCCGTTTGACACGACCGCTCTCTCAGTCATCGGGGCAAATGTTTCGTCTATTTTCATAAGTATGTATAATGCCATGGAAACGTATAAATACGTAATTAAAATTTGAATATATATTATCAATCGTTGAATGTATCTAATCAATAATTAATTATGTACAATAAAATATAATATTATTTACAAATATTTAATCAATGATTTTATATATCTGTGTTTATAGTTTTGTAAATTTCATTGATTTTATCGACATTTTTTAATAATTCTCCAATAGTTGTGTATTAATTAGGAAATAAATCATTTTTCATAAAATATAATTTTTCCCTTATATAAAAATATAATGCAGTTTATAAAGGTAAGTGAATTAAAAGTATCGAATGAAATTTTAACATTTCATAAATATATAAAAACGCACTTAAGTATCCCTTAGTAATAAATAACAATACTAATGTAGGCACTCATATTATTATTAATACCTAATAATATTACCCATATGAATTGATGCGTCAACCATAATACCAGCAAATCTATCAAAACATTTTTCCTTTTACAATAAAAAATTCAAGTTTAAATATAAAAATAGTTATTGAACGAAATTCATATTACGCAACTGTAATATTAAAATGTATAAACGGAAAAGATTTTGGTACCTACTAACTACGCTCTTAAGTTAATAAACCTAGTTTAAATACATAACGACATAATATGATTACTGATAAACTTACGACTCACCTATATAAACATACTTAAATTATTAGAAATTAATAGTTAATTTTATAGAGAGGATTTTATTTAAACATAAAATATAATTAATTCTTGCCAATATGTTAATATATTTTATTAGCTTTAAATACAAATTTAATGTTATTATTTTCATTGTTTTACATAGAATTTTAAAAATATTCAACTACCTATCAATCATACAACTAAATTACTTTTTAAATGTTACAATAACTACAGTTCTGACAAAGAATCCATTTGTGATAAATATTGTTTAACTTGCTGTGACCACAGTCCTAACAAAGAATCCGTTTATGATGAACATAGTTTACCTCGTAAGTTAACTTAATTTATGAAGCTACGGAAATTAATTACACGATTTTTTAATTACATTTTAAGTGTAAATTTTTTTCATGTGAGTGATTTTAATAATATTCATTGAGTAGGTTATTTAATTACGTGGTATCTTTGTCTTCAGAGTGTCCTCAAGTTAATCCAGAACCTGAAAAATGTCAAACTTTAACAGAAACATGTAAAGAAAAATGTAGTGGATATAACAAGTATTCGTTTCATGACTTTTTGATTCAGGCTGTTGCCCATATAGAAACACAACCTTCTAATAAAGAATACTTTGAACCAAAAGGATTACTTGATAAACAAATCAAAATGGAAAATAAAACAAAATAGAGTTAAAATATAAATTATGCTTATAAATGATATGATTGATTATATGTATGAATATATGTACATTAAAATATATTTTAAATTATATATGGATTTAAAAATAAATGAACAGTTATATACCTAGATACTTAATAATGCAGAAAACTGCTTGAAGTATGTTGTTATAGGTACCTATATCAATCCTTTCCTAGAAAAACTACAGGCATGACAAAATAAATTGGTACAGCATGGTTACACATTGTACCATTAGCTAGAAATATGAGCTCAGTAAATGTTACGATCTTTTTATTTTATTTTAATATTATTTATAATAATTTTATTAACAATGTCAAAGTTAGACAGAAGACTTTTTCTTTGGAGTAATTTATGTGAAAAATGTTGTCTTATTTCCAAATATCAACTGTAGGTATATAAAATTTATCAGTACCATGTTATTGAACTTTTTGGAGATCGTTGACTGCTACAACACTGACTCACAAATGTAGGTAAACAGGATACATTTTGTTAAAACATAATATTTCTTACTTTTTATATTTTATTAATAAATTAATAATCAATAAGTAAAAATTTTACATGCATTAATATATTATGCACTATCAATTTAAACACCCAGAGCCATTGACTACAAACCATGTATGCTTAACTGCTTAGATACTAGATATATAAATTAGTCTAGGATAAATTTAATATTTATTTCATTGCCTGTTCTGGTACCATACATTTATGTGCTTTTCTATCACCTTTATCAAAGTTGAATGATCTTAGCGCATGCGGCTTAATAAAAATCTCTTGGCCTAAAATGACTATTCTTCCAAGTGAACCAACCAATAGTTATTTAATTAAATAATATTGTAAAGTTATTTTTTTTTATTATGTTTTATAATTTTATAATTGAATAAAAATAACAAGCAACAAAAATTAATTTCAAAAATGTATATTTTGTTTGTAGTTAAATATTCCTACAATAAAAACGGAAACAATTAAACTAAAAAATATTAATATAAACAAATTAATGATAGTGTTTATACAGTAAAGAATATTGTTAAACATTACAAACTAATGTTAAGATTGTATACAATCTTCATCTTTTTCTCTTTGTTTTGGTAACACACTTGGGACAATACCATTTTCCATGTGGTGGTTTTGTAATACCAACACATTCATAATGAAACCATTCAAGTGTACACTAGAACAAGAAATGCGAATTATTTAAAATATTAAATATTTTGCCATAATATACTACATTTATTTAATATTTTTTTATAATTATATTTACTTTTTTATTATCACAAGCCACCATTCCACCATAAGCTACTTGGTTACATAAACAGTATCGAGGCTCATTAGGATCAATTGATTCATCTTCATCAGTTGATATTTCTTTACATACAATTCCTTTTTTAAGTCTACAATTTTTCAACAAAAATATTATAATTACTATAATTTTTCAGATATAGCTATGAACAATTTCTATTTACTTTTTATTTTTTTTTGATCGGTTACTCTTAGATTTAATAGGTTGTGAATTTTTTTTACTATTCGAAAATGATTTTGATAAAAATTCCGATTTGCCAATAATTTTGTCATTATTAATTGCTTCAAAAGATGCTATTAAATTAGCTGACTTGTGCCTACGAGACAACTGAAAAAATTACAACATAAATATTTATATTTAAAAGTATAAAAAGGTCAAATAAACTTATCTTTGGAAATTTTCTAGATTCACTTACCACAGTGAGTATTTAATTATTTAAAATACAAAATCAATGATAATCAACTTTTAATTAAATTAATATGAATAATTTTTATTTATAATTTTAAGACTTATTATTTAAAAACCATATTAAAAAATCTTAAAAAGCACAGTACTAGAATGTTACTCAATATCTAATATATTTTATTTATATAAGAGTATAGGATCTATATTATAAGTAATACTTATTCGTTCAAAATTTAAATTTACTGTAACATAGAAATAAACAAATAAAGATAATGTTGTTTAAAACAAACTGAAAATTTCAGGATAATACAACTCCTAGTAGGTTGTAAGATTTAAGTTTATCACACATCATCCAAAATACTGTAAATATTTTACAATTTGGTACATTTAAAAAAAAATAGAAAAAGTGTGATGGTGTATCCCATTCTTAAATAATACCAATAGTACATCATAAATATTTGAAATATAAAAAATACATTATTAACAACAAATCTGTTTTAATGCTACATAAAATATGAATAAATTATAAATCATAATACATTTTAAAATTTTGAGAAAATTTGAACTATTAATAAGATTTTATAATTAATTCCCCAACTAAATTAGACTAATTATTATTAAATTAAAAATAAAATAATTAATACATTATTTAATATTTTAATCTGTCTCTCACTATGCTAAGAAAAAATAGTTGAACTTTCCTAAAGTAATTTATATTAATACCTTTTGAGAAGAAACAATAGCTTTAGATACAACTGTTGAAGTTGCCGAGCAATCAGCCCCCATAGTGGAAGATAATGGAAATGGAGCCATTTGAGAATTAACAGGACTTGTATATGATACTAATTCTTCACTACTAGATGCATCTGAAGCTACCTCAATAGATTTTTGATTCACACTGCTAACATTATTTAAGAATTCTTCTGTTTCTACAATAACAGAATAAAAGATAATGTTTATTTAATAATGTTCTTTTATAAGTACCTATAGAATTATTTTAAAAGGAACACAGTAAGAATATCAGATAAGTTTATGTGAAATCGGATTATTTGCATACTTATTTTGTATTTAAATAATAATTAATTATTATATATTTACTAAAATACTAAGTTGAATTATAAAATATAATTTGTACATTAAATATTACCTAAAAAAGTATTTAAGTAATTTATTTAAAAAGAAATGTATTAAGACATTTAGCTATGATTAATACTTGTAAAAAATGTTAGAATGAACAAAACAAAAAAAACATTCCTATTACATTCATAGCACCTAAATAAAGCTCCTATTTACAGTTGTAAATTGTAAACTTATTAATTAATTGTAATATTTAAATGTAAATAAAAATTATAACACAGGCACCTATAAAGAATAAAACATAAACAATTTATTATAGCAATTTATTAATGTTTAAAATGTGTTAAGCCTATTTTATGTAGAAGATAAAATGAAAAATAAAGAAAAATTGTTTGCAAATAGGCTTTACATTAATTTAAATTATATTTATTTAGCATTCTTATAGTATCAATAAATCAAACAGTACATTTGAAATAAAATTAAACTTATTTCAAAAATTGTATGTGTGATACATATTATACATTAAAAAGATAAAGCAACATAATACCAGTTAGACATAGATGTATCATTTTTTTCTTTAAATAAATCAAATACTTAAGTTTTTGAGAAAAAAATTATCCTAAACTAACTTAATTATATTTAAAAAAATAAAATTACTTCCTTGGAATTTATGATTATATTTTAAATCAAAATTGTCTATAAAGGTCTAATAAAGGTCTCTTTATTTTCATACATAAGAGGTAATACTGTTATTTAAATTAGGAGTTTTTACATAGTCAAGTAATAATGAAATTAACAACAAAAGTCCATAAAATATACATACTTTTCAAAAGAGCATAAAAATACTTAACCACATTACCACAGTTGATTCCAATAAAATCACACAATTAATGTGATTGTTACCATCGCTATTTTTTGTTCAATGATTTTCTACACTCTACTGGATAAAAATAAGATATACTTCTACATTGATAAACAACTACATCTACAAATAACTTAAGCAAAATATCACAAATTGTGTAATGAATAAAGCAAAATAATAATATAAATAAAACTGTATTCCATTCATAAATAAATAAAACATTGTCAATAAATATGTTGTTTTTAAAATATCCAAATGTTCACACGATGATAAAAAAAATATATAAAAAGATTAAATCATTAATTACAGGAACTGGCAGAAACATACATGGTACATAGCTTGACTTTTCAAATGCATTAACTACCTACCTCCAAAAATATATCTCTTTGTTTCATATGTATTCTCTTTATGATTGGATTTATTGCTTTGATCTAATTCTAAAATTCCTAAGAACAAAATAAAATTCAAAACTGGCTATTAGTAAATAATATATATCATATTTATTCAAAACTATTCATTACAAACTACAATTAAAAAGTTATTTATTAAGCTATTACTCTTTTCAATAAGTTCAGTGATTCCACTTTTATCAGCTTCCAAATCAGTTTTAAATTCTTGTAACTCAGAATCCAATCGATTTATGTATTTTTTCATAAGTTTTTGCATGTCGTTAGCTATCTGAAGTTTTAAATCTAAAATAAAAATTGTTTAGAATAAAATAATCAAAATTCATCACTATAAATACTAAAGAAAGTTTACCAGATCGCTTTAGAGCTTTGTCACCCTCTTTCATAACTGCCTTAAAACTATCTTTCAAATCATCTGGATTCATAGTATCAGCTTTTAAAAATAAAGTGTCTATATTATTTTTTACACAGTTCATAGAATCTGAAATCAAGTATGTAGCATAATGGTTAATTTGCAAAGTCCATACTAGTCAATGTTCACTGAGGTATTGTTTTTTTCCCATAAAACATTACTTTAATGTTTATAATACAAATATTTTAAAGCCAGGTAAACAGTAACCTATATCACAACTAACTTGGATAAATTCAATTATATAAGTTGTGGTAATTATTAATTTCAAAAAACATGCATGGGTTTAATACTAAAGGCATCAATTCAAATTTAATTTACAATTTGAAGAATAAACAAAAGAAAATGTGAAGATATTACATGTACTCACAAATTATTAATTTTATGTTACAAAAATGTATTATGCACTATACTTTTCCTGATGTATTACATGAACAATTAATAAATTTGAAATATAATTAATTTATAATATACTAAAGTACCAATAATTCAACATTACCCTAAATTTCAAAGAGTCACTGTACATTTTTAAATTAATTTAAGAAACATTCAAAATCATGTAAAAACTAAATTAATAGCATTCAACTAAATATTTTATATTATAAATATTAGATGTAACTCAATATTACACTGATTTATAAGTAGGTACCTTTTACCTAACTGAGAGTAAAGCTGTGATGTGAAATGTCTCGGTAATTAAACTAAATTAATATTAAAATTAATTAATAAAAATACACTGACCAGCAACTGAGTAATACTAGTTATACCAATATTTAACATTCAATTCAGTTTGTCAAAAACACACTGTTTGGTAAGCATAATTTGTGTAAAATACTCGGGGCCGTGCTAAATGTGGTATGCAAGGTATAGATACAAAAAAAAAAAAGGAGGCTTTATAAATCAAATTTCAGAAAAAAATTATTATAATACATATCACTCGTATAATAATAATTAATAATTGAAGCCTAGAACTGAATAACATAAATAACATAATTGTTATTATAGTATTTTAAATTATATTTTATCATCACTAAATGAAAAATTTGAGTTACTTTGATTAAATTCAGATATTTTTTTTTATATTTTATTTGCTTAGGGATTTAATATAAATACCAAATAAAAAATTAATAAAACGTTGCAATCATTTACAAATACACCTTACTGATAATGTCTTTGATGATATTAGTAGTCCTGAGTTATACAATGAAATTGAATCATTAAGAATTAATTTAAAATTAGAGTACAATTCTTGTGATGTTTTAAATTATATTTATACAAATAACCTATCATTTTTTTTTCCCAATATGTATATTTATTGCTCTGCGTATCTATTTAATAATGCCTGTTAGTGTTGCCACAGACAAATGATCATTTTCAAAGTTAAAGATTGTCAATAACTATCTTAGATAAACTATGAAACAAGAGAGACTAACTAACATCTATCTATTATTTCAATTAAACATCAATTATATGAAAGTATAGATACAAAATCATTATATAAATTTTGCAGCAGTAAAAGCTTGAAAAGTTCCTTTAGTTTATGATATTATATTATATTATAATTATATATTTATTTTTATATTATAATATATTAGTTAGATACTAATATAATAAGATATTTTATATGACATTGTAAAGTGTGTATTGTGTGTACTGCCATAGTATATATACCACTATAAAGACAAATACAAGGTCATGATTAAAGAAATTTATGTTTTAATTGTAAACATAATATAAAACATGTTTTAACCAATAACTAAAAATATTTTTAATAACATTTTTGAATTTTTTTAAAACCTTAAACAGTGCTTAGATATGAAATTTGGAGGGGGCAGCAAATTTGTTTGTATAACAAAGACGACTAAATAGGTCAGAGCGGGCCTGAAGATATATTATGAATAAATTTTAGAACAGCATTGATTCCATAATACATTGATACTTATTTTTAAATGTATTGTTTGCTACTATTCTTTTGTAGTATTTTTATAACAAATTATAAATATTTTAACTATCAAAAACTATTACCGACTGGGTGCTGGCTACTACTTTACACATATCCTGATGACAATATTGCATAATAGCATGTAGGTAATGATAAATACAATAAACAATTATAATATACAAAATAATAAAATAGAGGTACCTATATTTCATCAAACCTCTCATCAGATACAATTTTAATTTCTTTGTATTGATAGTCACTATAGTAGCATGTTTGCTGCTAAAAAATACAATACAAATAGTAATCACCAATTGTTAATAATTAAAATCACTAAAATATTAAGATGATTTAATTAAAAAATTTCTGATCTATAAACATTCATATTAATCTCTGGTTTGACAGTTATTTACGGCTTGGCAAATAGAAAATGTACTTTTATTCTCACCAGTTGCAGAGAAAAGCCTTTTCCAGCAACTAAGCAGAAAAAGGTAATTTTCCACATCTTCTATTTGCATTAAAAATTAAACTTTTATTGCAGATGTGACAAAAATAAAATATAACCTAGTAGTCCAGTGAAATATAACATGTTTTAGTAATGACAGTTGAAGCTGGAACTACAAGCTCCTTTAATTTAATAATTTCTCAACGAAAGCCTAATAAGTTGTTACAATAAATAATAGTATAATTACATACTTTCCACTTGCAAATCCAGTTTTCCGATTTCTGCTGTGCGATTTCTTATCTCTTGCGGCAAGAGTTCGAGTTCTTGAACAAAAAATTATTACGTTAATCCGTACAATGGTATTAAACTTAAAGTCAAGAACTTACTTTCCAGAAAATCTTCCAAATAGTACATGGTGATAGGTAATTAAAGTCACAAGAAATAACGACGAACCGGCGTTAACGGTAATTTATTATTTAATTTGAACTTAATAAAAACGAGAGACTACAATAATAATTTGTGTTATTGAAGCGGTAAACGGAATGAAACACAAAAAAAAAACGTGGTTCTGCCGGCTCTGACTCATGAGGTGATATTACTATTATAGGTAGATAATAATAATGGGCTATTGTGAATAATAGTAGATAATACCGATTAATAGCAAAAGGTCGCAATTCAAATGGTGACCAAACTGCCTATAGGCATACGCCATTAACGAGGGAATATAATCGAAAACCGTTTTCCGAATTCCGATAAAACATTATTGTCAGACATACATCGATAGTGCCAAATATAATACGTCTAAGGAACATAACTATACGTGCAGGTAGGTACGTAACCTATTGTAATTATCGTGATTCGTGAACCTTGGCCAACACTATTAATTATTATTGGAATTGCTCTTATCATATCGGACGGCCGCCGGAATGGAAATAGAAAACGAACACGATATTTATTATTATTTACGTCGAGTACAATTATTATTGTTGTCTCTGCGGAGTGTGTCGCAATAATTTTTATTATTCACTTGTTGTTTCAAAACCATTTAATCCAACTGCCTTTTGTACGAATCTGTTATCCGTACAAGTGTTTAAAACATTTATTCCGCTGCGGATCATACCTAATTTCTTTACTTATTGATAAACCTACAGGAGGGGCCCTATAATAGTGGTGGGAATTATCGTTCCTTTTGTGGAATCGGTCCAATCGGTACAGTTACAATAAAGTACCGATTCCATAATACTCGTTACATCGGGACAATCGGTACATTCTTTATTTAGTTACACCTGTACTCACATTCGTATTGTTCCGCACGGAACGATCAAAATACTATATTAAAATGTGTAATCGTTCTTGCAATGG
>JACXSJ010004640.1:0-11853 GCA_014851325.1 Pentalonia nigronervosa | reverse complement strand
TTATTTATTTCGTTGTAATTTAAAAATATTTTTCGTGGGTGTTTGAAACTTTCAAAGTATATTATTATATCTTATACACTCAATTAAATTTTCAAATGTAATGTTTTCTGCAAAAACTAATTCAACCTACTGTATTGTTAATAGTAAAATGAATTATTTTAATAGTAATAATATCTTAAAATACACTTAGTTGTGTAGGCTTACAGGCCGTCTTTGCTTAGAATCAGTTTTCGTGTATAATGATTTTATATCATTGATTTCAAATTTAACAAATTCATAACAGTGACCTCACTCGATACCCACTAAACAGTAGTGCGGTACCCACTTACGGACTTTTTTTTCCTTGATTTTTATTACCAACTATCATTTTCTTGTGCATGTTAAGTAAATAAAAATAGAAATTTGTATCACCACAGGACACTTCTTAAGTAGTACAAAAAATCTCAAGATTCTGAAAATAAAGTCTTAAAGTATATTTAAAAATTTCTAAAATTCAAAATTTGAATAGATTCATTATTTAATAAAA
Organism: Pentalonia nigronervosa; assembly: GCA_014851325.1. NCBI lineage: Eukaryota > Metazoa > Arthropoda > Insecta > Hemiptera > Aphididae > Pentalonia > Pentalonia nigronervosa. Next base: position 11,327 of record JACXSJ010004640.1, on the reverse strand, counting down.
ACATGGAGGTAAGATTGCTTGGTGAATCATGTATAATATTAATACAATAGGAAAAATTGAATAGTATTATTTATATACAAATTCGAAACAAAAATATAAATGCATATTTATAGTGCAAAAACGATCTAAAAGAAGGCTCTTATTACTTTTAGTATTTTTTCATTTTTATACAATTTCTGTTCAATACTGTTTTTGATTAAAAGTAATAATAATAAAAACACAATACACATTTACATAGCTGTGGAATAATATTGATTCCGTGCTGTGATATTACTATAGAATTAATTAATTAATATTTATTTATCCATTGACTTTATACTTAATGTCAAATAGGTCCTACAATTATAGTTTACGTTGATTATAATTTATAACTTTGACTTTGTCTTATAAGAAATATGAGCATAAACTTTGTTTTTGTTATACATTTTAAATAATTAAACTATGATTACACGGCGTCTTAGATAGGCAATTTAGCTACACATATATCATATGTCCATTTTTCAGTAATGTAAGTATATTTTATTGCATTAAATTGATATGATTACAGTTAAAATAATTTGAAGCACAATATAATAATTACGATTTAAACAATTATTGTGTATCTAACACACAGTGGATTGCCCAGGATTTTTCAGTGATTAAACATTGTAAATGAAAAATAGGTACAGTAACAAATTAGTTTTCATTATAAATTATTATAGTAACATAATAAACTATTATCTTCTGGTATATTTAATACAATCTGTTATATGTTCGCTACTATTTTATGTTACATAAGTAATAAATATACATAATACATTAATAGTACATATATAATGAATCAATATTTTATTATTTTATATATATTAATAACTAGGGCTAGGATTTATATGAATCTGCTTGATTTTTTTTGCTACGTCCAAATGATGTTTTAGTTTTTGTTCACAATTTCTATTAATCTAATGAAAATAGTACTATTTTTATTTTGCATGTTCTTGCACATATTGAACTTAGTGCATATTTTTGCATATTCTAGTACGATTGTATTTATTGTATTTAAACCGGTAATAATCAAAAATCTATTAAACTGATCTAAGTATATAACTTGGATTTTTGGTCATAGATAAACTTTTTTAATAAATACAATATGTATCTTGATGACTTCTTGAGCGTAACTAGTTGCGGATATAGTAAAAAATAGAATATCCTTGGTTTTACAAAAAAAAAAAAAAAAAATAAAGAATTTAGAACAGTTTAAATATTAAATGGTGAATTGAACGAGGTCAATTTTAACTATAATTCAACACCAGGATAAATTCCTGCGTCAACTACATTATGTGACACTGTAAAAAGCTTCAACAAATACAAATCAATACTACGATCCAATCGCCGATAATTTATATTTAAAAATTTTGAAAAAAAAATTTTGTCATCGCGTGTAACACGTATGTATTTTCACTATTGAATGTGAATTATATCAACAAAATAATAAATATGAATGCGAAAAATAAATAAATAATTTTTAACTCAATTATGTTATATTAAGATTACCACCAATCACAGACTTATTTCAATAAATAAATTTTTTTTTTTGTACCTTTATTTTGCGTATATCTTTTAAAAATGAAAACACATATTTTTGGATATTCTAAGAAAAAAATGCATATTTCATTGTTTTTATTAGCATACAAATCCTAGCCCTGTGTAATGATATAGAAAACTGCTTAAAGTTAATTTGGGAATTATTCTATGTTCCTAAATCATTACTTGTTAAATAATTATAATCTGATAATATTACCTTTCTGATCCCTGTTTTGACTTGCTTGTTACAATTGCATTTCGTACTCAAGATATAATGTTATGTGACTAATTAATATATTAAAATAAATACACCTTTTTTCTTTAAATTAACTATTTATTTATATTTAACTTTATTTTTATTTTTATAAACACATTATTTATATTTAACTTTATTTTTATAAACACACGAATTATCTTTTAACAAATACTTCACAATTAAATAGTTGTATATGTCTTTTGTATAACGACTCGCTTATGAATCCTTATACCAGAAGACAGCAACAACGCACACGCTGGGTGTCGGCGACTGCCAGTCACCTTATATATCTAAATCTTACACAGATAAGAGTGTGTGCGTGTGTATATGTGCAATGTGTGAGTTTTATCTTATATTTAAAACTATCAATTATTATAATTATTATACAGATGTTATTATTATAATTATTATATATATTATTGTATTTTATTGCATATTATTTATTATACATTTAAAATTTAGGATATATGATGGTTAAGCGCACATCATTACACCTGTTAATAACTGTATTATTTGGACTATTTATCTAATTACGTTATTCTGGATGTTGTTTAGAAAATAATATTATTATAATAAAGATATATAAACAAGATGATTTTTTTTTTTTTTTTTGATAAGACACTCGTTTTATTGAAAAATATTGAAATTTTTGAAAAAAAATGTAGTTTTACTATTTTTTATTATACTAGTTTTTAATTTAATAATTATGTTTAGATGAGCACTCCGCTCATCTGATCCACTAATCCAATATACAACATCTTGCTGGGTTTTATGTTGATAATAATGAAATTTCAACTTACGTTTAACTTTTATCATCACATTTTGATTAATGTGACAATGATATTATGTTTACCTAATCTTAGGTAAAATACGTAATTTAGTGACCAATTGAGTAAAGTATACTTAAAATTGTATTATATTTTGTTCTTTTACATAAGTTTCCAATGCTGATTTTTATATTTTAACGTGGTCAATGCCGAAGGGTTGAAGCTTTTTTACCCACTCCCCCTGTGTTTTTCATTGCAAACACATTTATATTATACATACATACCTATATAATTATTATTTTATTTTAATTAAATAGTAACAAATAAAACTATTTATATTGAAAAAAAAAATTAAAATATTTATCTTATATATATTATATCTTTATAATACTCGTCTCTGTAATTATTATATATGCCTACATACTATTATGTTTCTATGTAACACCAATGATTATCAATGGTAACACGTAACGAGATAATCTAACTTATTATAATTAATATTCTTAGAATTCTGATCGCCTTTTCGGACAAAATTGATAATAAAACTAAATCCTCTTGTGTATCAATCCCTGTACAAACGTATATATTAATATGAAACAAATTCGGAATTATTTAAACATTAAATTTAAAATTAATTATCCAATCTACTGTTTGGTAGAAGGTAAAAGGTCGCTCATAATAATGCGGCGCGTCGTCCCAAGAAGGTTGGGGAACCCACGGCTGCGTTTCCATAAATACCTAAAATATCAAACGATGCATCGGTGTTTTCAAAAACAATTATGTACAACGAAATTTCGGGACGTAATTTCGAACGATGCCGTACCATCTAAAAAAGGGACCACTGTCGTATAGTAATGCACGATAAACTTCAAACGATTTCACATTTTTAAGATCCAGCGAGCCACACAATATCAACGACGCACAGTAGTCTGATACATAATCTAATATAATATTGTCTATTTATTACTGAAAATCCCATTACGAACAGTTTCTCATTCGGTAGAATTTTTTTTTTTGTATTACTATATATACGTGTATAGTAGGTGTAGGTGTACTAGCTGATAGGTACGCAGATCGAAAATCCACAAAGCAAAATATAATAAATACGATTATAAGATTGTTGGTGTAAAAGTAAAAATCTATTTGTATTTCGACCCTTTGTATTTTCTCGTGCTCGCCAACAGATGTTTTTTCTCGGCGGAATACAATGCGTTGAACATCACTATCGTCGCAATGCATTTTTCAATACAATAGAATGCGCGGGCTGATAAAAAGTTTATTTTTCCAAAGCGCCGCGCATTTTCGATTTTAGAAGATATATTTGTGTGTGTGTGTGTGTGTGTAAAACTTAAAATTCCTGTATAATGCACAGAAAGTCCTTAGAATGACGTAATTGTATCACATCGAACAAGTGCGACACGTTTAACACCGTGTGGACAGTAGACACTACAGGGAAATCGAGATTTCCTACCTCGTGGCCTAGTTTAGGAGTCGTTTGTTGTTGTTGTAGTAATAAAATGATAATATTATGTGACAATAATATTACGTAATATAATATACCTATTACCTTTGTGTTCTAAATGACTAGTTAAAAGAAACATGTTTAGGTGGTAATCACAATGATTAAGTAGGCGTGCATATCATAGTGCAATCCTAGTCAAAGGCAGCTGACGTACGATTGATTTTCTACAAAAACACAAACGTATGACTTAAAAAAATTAATTTTTTATTTAGGTGCGGTAAGTAGTTGTGCATAATCATTAACAACTGCTAGAGTAGAGACAATCTAGTGCTAACTGCTAAAGTTAATTTTTTCTAAATTTAAACAAGTAAACGGTTACTTGAGACGTGTGTATACGCGGCATAATATTAAAAAATTAATCAATCTAACGTCTCTTTGAATTGTAAAATTTGATTGAATAACAATATGATATTAGAAATAACTTAAAATGAATAGGTCCTGAAAGATTCAAACAAAGCAGCTGACCGCTGGACGACGCTTCAAAAGGTTCAACCATAACAGTGATCGATGATGGGCGATTGAAAGTTCGAATTGTCCCCGTATATTATTTATAGAACGTTTAAAGTATAAAATAGACCATTCATCATCATATTATTAGATTATCTCCGATAGAATAAAAAAAACGTTTTAACATTAAAAAGCGAAAATCGGCTCTGGGGAATGGGTAGAGACTAAAGAGATTGCTTTTGAACATGCTTGCGATAAAAACAATGTCCTTAATCCTTGATCCGATTTTTATGATGTGTTCATGTGGAATTTCTGTTTTTCGTCAATATTCCAATTTCAACTAGAATTACATTTTAAATAACATACTCTTTGGCCCATGTATACCGTGTATTTATTATTCATATCATTATAGGTACCTAGGAACCCAGACACATCACAAAGCAATAGTTTGTAAATATATTAATTTGTTGATATTGTTACCTAGCTAATATAGTTTAACTTAAATATTAGATAAGTATTAAATATTATACTATTATTATTGAACATATGACTTAAAAATCTATTTACTGCTCTAATATAAAAATAATAACTATAGGTTCCTACGTATAAAATGTTAATATCAAATAATTGCATATGAATATATTATGATATGATTGGAATACGCGACTTTTAAGAATTTAACACCATATAGTATTACAATGCATAAGAAGTATATTTATCGAATATTTTGTGATGTAGATAATAATTAATATTTCTACGAAGTAAAATGTAAAAAGATAAAAAAAAAATCAGTACCTGGTATATATTATATAACAATAATGTATATCTTTTTCGTTTACTTTAAATTACGACAAAATAGCACATTCCATTATGTAAAACTAATAATATTATATTATACGCTTTCAATACAGAATGTAAAATGTAATTTTAACTTATAAGCGTTTTATCATATATAAAATATACATATATTAAGTTTAATAATTTCAATAACATGAAAACATTTTTTATTCGTTCCTGACAGAGACAAAAATAGTTAAGTTTATAATATTTTTAACGCATACAAACACAGCCAATTACTGTAATTATTAGTATAGGTGTGTTTTATCATTATTTTTTATGTATTGTTGCGATAATTTCAATCGACTACGTGTCCAATCGTACTAGATTCCTATTTTCCATCTGTTATATTTAATTAAATAAGTACTTAAGTATAATAGACTATTATAATTTATAATATCATCATTTATTATTGTCATTCAGGGAATTAAATTGTCCAAATCCTAATCATAATACCATATTATTTCTGAACACTCATTAATACTCATAATAGCAATATTTGTGTATTTATATAACACCGATGAAAAATTTAAATTTAATATCATTGTAAGGCAATCGCACATCTAAACCTTGCCAGACCATTTATCCGCTGGAATCATTAATTTAATTTATTATATATTTTACTTCGAACTTAGAACACGTCACATGTATCTTCGTGTATATATATATATATATATATGTCTTTAATACTTGTATACAACAACCACGTCATAGCAACATCATCCCGTGAGAATATTCTTTTTAACAGAACGGCTACGACGGTCCTGTGTATTAAAAAATACAATATTTTCATATGTAAATAACGATAACGCTTATCCTTGGATATTTTGTAAATGGTCAATGTGTTTGATAATCAGTTTGTAATCGAACTTGGTCAGAAAAAAAGTGCTGAAAACATATTACAATCTATAGGTACCTACCTATATATAATTTAATATAAATATCCCAATGATTTTTATTTGGCACTATTTAATATTATATATTTTTATGTAAATATTAAATATATATTATTAATAAATAAGTATTATAAAATATAAAATTATATTATAATATTATATAATAGTAATATAAAATGTAAAATGTTTATTTATTTATGTAAATTGATTTTTTTTCTTTTTCAGAGCATACTGTAATATATAATAATAAGATACTGAACATAAATGGTTTATTGTTTAATGTTTACACTACATGATATATTATTGTCTATAGCATCATTATTAATTCTTAAACAATAAATATTAGGTATAAAGACTATTGTTTACTTAAGATTTTGAGCTTGTGTTTTCGACAGAAGTATATATCATACGTATATTATATTATGCCCTGTCGAAATTACATAATTGACGAGAATACCTTATTTCACGGTAAAGTAAAACAAATAAAATCAATAAAATATCTCAAACAGCGGTTGTCAAAAATATGGACACATACATACACGTATAGATATAAACACAAACAAGAAAACGACAAAACATATAAAATATAACCCCAGAGACGTATTTATATATGTATATAAATTATAAAATTATTAACAATGCGGAGGGTGTTCAGCAAAACTCGTGTCGCTCATTGTAATAAGCAACTTTTTAAGGTATTTTTGATCATTGCGTTTAACGTACAAGAAGTAAAAAAGAAAAATTATCATATTAAAACGTCACGATTAGCATTATATGTTATATATATATTAATGAATATTGCATAATCTCATGTTTACTAATTGTATACACGTGCTTTATAAAACCAATAGACAAAATAGTTTTTAGGGCTGAACACGCTGACGTTTAAGATTCAAAACACTATACCGCTTGGACAATATATTGAATCTCATTAATATCTTATATTAAAGCTAACTTAATTACAGAGTTACATTTTCATTATTATCCCATTTATCACAAATTCTTAAAGTTTTCAAAATTCAGATTCTTTTATTCCAATTTCCATACTTTCTTGATTAAAAATCAAAAAATTAAAATAAATTATATTCTAGTGAGATTCCTAAAAGTATCAATACTGTTTACCTATCATCATTTTAAAATTGTATTGGTACATAACGCAGGTGCATAAATGTGTTTAACGTTAGTTTTTATATTAGTTTTGATTCTCTTCATTAATTTCTTTTTCTAATTTAATAAAATAAAATTTACTACCTATACCTAAGTGCGTAAAAAACGTATTAAATGCACAATATTATAAAAACATCAACAAACAGTGTGTTTTTGTTGAATTTTTATTATATACACCTAAATATTTTTCTACTAAAAAGTAAAAACTCTGAAAACTGTAAAATTTTACAATATTTGATGTATTCTTAAAATTATAAACTGCACTAATTCAATCAAAATTCAACAGATTTCAAGATTATTTTTTTTAACATAATCAATAAGCAACACGACTATTCCGAATTTTTATAAGACTTTATTTTAAATTAGGGCTAGTGACTTTTCAATTAATTAACATATTAGATTTGGTTACCTATGTAAATTAATATTATATTGCATATCGATTTTATGGTTGTTATAGAAAATTATTTTTTGTCTTAAAAATATTAAAGCTCGCTCCGGAATAATAACACCACTAAAACAGCTACTGTTTAAACGATCTTCGTCGCACATTACAAAATGCTAAAATAAAAGAGACATAAAGTTTATTTTTTATTTATTATAAGATAGCACCCTCAAAGTGTAATATGTGATACAGAGAGCTATAACATAAAACAATAAATATATCAGCTTGTACACAACTTAAGATTAACAATATTACTAGAATATAAACAACTGAATATTATACCATATGAAATTAATTATAAATTAATAAGTTAATTATAGATTATTTGGTTACAGATACGTGGTGAAGTGTTTAATTAATAACATCTACATATTTTCAATTTGTTAGCTAAATCAATAAAAAAAATAGTTGTGGATGCCAGGCATTAAAAACTGATATCCTAAGAGAAATTAAGCAGGCAGTTCAATTGCAAGATTTGCAAGACTAGTGGGACGCAGTCGCACCTATATTGTGATGCTGTACTATTATTACTTATTAACTTAATGTTGTTTGGAAACATTATTTCTTACCGATACTATGTATAGACCGTAATCGGGATATGAAAAAAGTAAAGAAGTCAGTTTAGGCCACAATCAGCCGACGCTCAAATTGCTCGATACCCACCAACCGTTTCAATATTAATATTATCATTATTATATCGCCCAATTTGACGGATAATATGTCTACCATCCACACGAAAATAGTTGATGCAGAATAGTACATACAACATCACAATAGTAAATACATTTGCCTGTGGTTTATTTATAATAGTGACAAAACAATGTAAAAAACAATTATCGTTTCATTACAGTGTAACAAGTCCTTTTTTTTTTTACTCGAAATCGGTACCCATTTAAAATAAAATAATCTTACAACACACTTATTTTTTTGTAAACTCATTAGTCAAACTCGTGTGTGGTGAAAGATTGTGTCATAAATACTTTTTTGTAATATTCTAACACAATTATTTTATGATATATGGAAACCTCTTGAAACTCGTACTACACGTCACAGTTTCGTGCACCAGACTAGAAAATAGAGGCTGTAGATACATACATCGTCAGTGGATTCACAACTTACATGTATGTATTATACATGAACTGAAACAATAGAAAATCATAAAATAATTCTACATTTCTACTCATTAAATGATTACTTTCCTTTAACTTATAAATCGATTTATATATATTTTGACTTCTCAATACTATCTTGCGAGTTTTGTGCCACATTTCACAGATAGACATCTATAGCTATATCTATATTAGGTATACCTATAAACGCATTAATATAATCGATGCACTCGTCTCGACACAGGATAATGCAGTTGCAGTGGAATGATAGCGGGGTGTATTATCCGATTCAAATAAATAATTCTTTACTATAATTATACATGCATAATATCTACTGTCGTGGGAAATTTTGAGTTGATGTTTCAGTGTTTATCGCTGGAGTTGTATAAAACGAGGAATTTTTAATAAATACCTATTTTTTTTTTTTTAGTCCAACAAAAGCCTCATACTGCAAAATACGTTTAAGTATAAAATTGAATACATAATATTATGTACAACTTTTATACATATTGAAAGATAGTTATATTATGTAAAAATATATATATATTAAAAGTTCGAGTTAGCGTAAAAAAAATAAGGCACAGCCCTTGAGAAACAAATAATTTATTACAAGTTAAATCGTATGAGTGAAACTCATTTTGAGTATGATAATATGATATACGAGTACAATACCTCATTTTAATTTTTCCCGTAATAACCACACTGTCCATTATATTATGTTTAACTCGCAATGCACTGCTCAAAAATTTAAATTTTCCGCTGAACATTCCAAGGAAATTACACATTCGTCAGTCACTGGCTGTCAATATTTACAACTCATATAAAAATATTTACCACGTGCAAAACTTCAATCACAATTTTTTTTTTAAACTTTTTCCTATAAACTGAAATTATTTTTCAAGTTTATAATAAAGCACAATTTGATAAGATGATTAATAAAAAAAAACCGTTTATACGATTTTAATCTTGACAGAAAATTACAGTTACTAACTCTCAATATTCTTACAAATGTACTTAACGATATCCGATAAATTTATAAAATCATATGAATAACTAGGAAATCACATTTATTAATATTTTAAGAGCACACCATAATTTATAAAATAAAATGTTATTTTATATTGTATTGGTATATTGATAGGTACCTATCAAAACTTGTCTTAAAAAGTATAATGATAGTTTGTGAACAAATTTACGAATGTAAATATGAATTTTTATGTTCAATGTAAATGTCGAAAATTATATAAATTAAAAGTTTTGTACAAGTGTACAAAGGTACCTACCAAAATATTTTCGAGTGAGGAACAAATTGCCGGTCAGACACTTTGTGATTTCCCATTTCCATTTTATGTTTGCTATAAATTTCGATTATTTTTTTTTTTTTAGCGAAGTATTACCCGTAAAATATAATAGGGTGAAAAGGAATGAAAATAGATGCAGAACGAACAAATACATACAGCTTTACTTGTACTTTTAACGCGATGATAGGCGCCGAGAGGATTCTGCTGGTTACAGTAGTGAAATATCATCATTATTTCGTCGTAAATGATGCATAATAAAACAAAAATATTTAAAAAAATCAACTTCTGCTGTTTTTCAATGATATATTACAGTCATAAGGAGAAAAAACACGTAGTCTCTGAAGTGCGGATTCGATTTTCTATTGACAAAGGTGCGTGCACGTATACAGTAATAACTGGTATTAGTGCACTAGTGCGTGATACTTTTCGTTCCCTTTAGACGACCGAAAAACCGTTTTCTGAAAAACACTCTATTCTTAAAAAACAAATACAATTCATACATGCACAGTTCCCTATAGGTTCACATAAAATCAAAAATAAAAGTACACACACACTCCGTGTCATCAGAACTCGCAGTCGTCACGATCAGATCAAATTGAGTGTGGCAAGTTATATAGTTTTATGTATTTATTATAAAAAATATTGAGTGTTAATATATTATGTATAAAATATTTTACCACGCTTAATAATCCATGACTCGTAGTAATGATCATAAGTTGAACGGTTACCCGTTAACTAGAACCGGATTGGGTAGTCTCGGCCCTTCAAGAAATATTTTTCTACTAGCCCGTAATTTGCTATGGTATCCCATATTGACCAAATTTTAATACAGTAGTCACTCGATAATTCGAAATTCAGGGGACCGAGTTAAAAATTCGATTTATAGAGGTTTTCGATTTACCGAGTGTTCGAATTATCGAGGGAAAAAAATTAATTCGAATTAAAGAGAGGTGGAAAATTGTACATAATGTATGTATGTATTACGTTTATTTTTACATTTACTTATTATAAATATTATTACAA
>JACXSJ010004639.1:0-11915 GCA_014851325.1 Pentalonia nigronervosa | reverse complement strand
TATCTTAATTACCTATCCAATTATTTCCTTTAGATCAAATAATATTTTTAATTAAATATAAATAATTTATAAATTTTATAGTTGATGAAAATATCTTGATAAATCCAACCTTCTTGAGCATCTTGAATACCCAAAAAATTATTCCAATCTTGAGCCCTACCACAACCACCGCTTCCACCACCATATCGCATAAAATGATTAACTGAAAATAAAATTAACCAATATAAAAATTATTTGTTATTAATGTTTTTAATTGTATGCACCACTACAGTATGAAATATATACTCTAAGTTAACAAATAATTTATTAATTAACTTCGAATATTCAAATATATATATTATTAAATTATACAAAAAATTTATGTAAAAGTTCATCAGCTTTGGATTATGTGTTATTGATTCTTATATACAATTTCATAAATATTATAATTTAGACATATTTATATATTATATATATTAAAATAAAATACACTAACCTCTACAATAATTATAATTTGGTACTCCCAAAGTTTGTTCTATTCTACTATTAGCATAATGCCGACGTCTACGGATCCTATAAGCTGATGCTACATATTTATTGAAAGTTTTTTTAACTTTTAAATTGGTTCCGGAAACTCTATGGTTTTTAATTACTAAAAAAAAATATAATGAATTAAACTCATTCATGAAATGTTAATAAAGAAAAAAAGATGACTGATACATACAAACAGCTTTATCAACTGAATCTGAATTGTCAAATTCAATGAATCCAGAGCCTTTATGTTTTCCAGTATTTTTGTCTGTAATAAATTTAAAATTAAGTATATTTCCAAACTGTCCAAAATATTCTTTTAAGTCTTCTTCAGTATGTTCTTTAATTCCATAAATAAATATTTTACCATACAATATTACGTCCTATAATCATATCATAGTGAAATAAATCATAAAATGTGAATCGATAATATAAAATTTGGTTAAATATTTACATTGTAAGGTTTAGCATGTTTCGTATCTACTTCACGTCCATCAATTTTATGTGGTTTATTGGCCATGGCATCATCTACCATTGAAGATTTTGAGTATGTAATAAAACCAAAACCTCGTGAACTAAATTATAAAATAGGTTTTAAATTATATAAGAAATATATTATTTTATCCACTTTTAAAATCTAAAGTTATTACCAAGACTTGTACGCTTATGTATTTGTGCATTAATAGGAGTTAATTTATGAAATTTTAGTTTACATATAGCTATTACCTAGTTATTATTTAAATGGTTTTGGCACATTATTTTATTTTGAGAGTATTTTTAAATTTATTAATAACATATTATTAATAGTCTTAATGCATATAGCAAAATGAATATATATTATATAAAAAAATTTGTTTGTAAACTTTACAAATACTATCTACATTTATAATATAAGCAATACGCATATTGTTAAAATTGCTTTAAAAAATTATTGAACCATTGATTATTTACTGGATATTTTAATATTTTAAGAGCTTTGTAGCTGAAATATGTAAGTGTTTTAAGTGCAAAAACTAATGTTTTCTGTTATTATTGTCAAAATATTGTTGGTTAGAACCAGAAGTAGGTCAATTAAAACCGATACTTAATATAGATGGTATCGATTGACAGTTTTATCAGTATTGGTATTTTTTTAAAAAACCTATACAAAAAAACACCCAAATTGATCATTGCAATATTACAAAATATACAAATATAATTATTAATAATTAACATTTCTATGAAATATTTGTATAATTGTGTATCGGTTTTATTTTAATATTAGTGCATAGTTTTTGTCAAAAATTATGTTTTTAAATATATTATTGGTTTTGTATTGTAGGTATCAATAAAAATTTGTATTCCTCATTAAAACTAACAAAAAAATATTATTTTTAAAATATCATTTCTTTACATTATAATTTTGAAGAAAACTAAAATATAAAATAATATAATAAATGTGCAATATATAATAGTTTTTAAATGTTAATCAAGCTAACCTAGAAAATAATTCTGAAAAATATTTTGTTTATGATTTTTAAATAATTATATGATGTTTAAAGATTTATAAAAAGCCATTTCAGCAATTTATATTTTGTACACAATTGAGTTAATTGATATTGTATTAATTTGTTAAAAAAAAATAATGCTTTGAGTATAACCTTTCTGTGATAGGATGCTTCTTAATTACTACATGGACAACATTACCCCACTTATTAAAAAAATTTTTTAGTGAGTCTTCTGTGGTTGTGTGATGAAGTCCGCCTATAAATAATTTCCTGGACTGTACCGATTCTTCAACATTTACTATATTTTCTCCCTATTCAAAATCATATAAAATTTTAAATATAAAAGTGGAAAAAAATAACGTTATATAATATTATGAGACAAGTAAAACACTTACCGACACACTCATTGTACGAACAATCACACAGATAAATGAACACAAAGTAGAATTTTATATATTATGATGGTTAAATCAAGACCTTCAAAATGACGCTGCCACGATGGAATGAAACCTCGATAATCGGATTGGAGATTATTTGTTGTAGGCTGTAGGTAGTACTAATATTACAAAATGCAAACGTGCGAACAATTAATAACTGATTACAACTTATAAGTCGAGTTCCTGCATTAACGGCAATTACAGATTATAGTTCATAATTCACAGGCAACAGTGTAAAAAATTAAATTTAAGATGGGCCCGCAACAAGCACTGCTATTAGAAATTGATATTTGATGATGCAATATAGTATAAATTATAAACTAACCTATAAACTAACGAAAAGCGTATAGAGAGAGAGAGAAATAAGATGGTGTTGTTGAGAGAGAAAAGTAATGTTTTGACGAGCGCTTTCCTGCAATCACGGTTAGCATAAACTTTACAATGTCTTTGGAATTAGCCCCTATACCATTGATAAGAGAGTGATTGACACCGGTTATATTAAGTTGCATATACTACATATTATTAGGGGCAATTTAATAACTAATTTGAACAGATATATCAGATTTAATAGTAAATATAAATATATTTTATGTACCTAGTTAAAAAATACAATTGCATGTATGTATATTTACGAATTCGTTGAAGATGGATTAAGATAATAATTTAATTATGCGTTTCACATGTAAATATAACATAACCATAAGCATTTTAAACAAATAATTATTCTAATTCTGTATCTTGCAATTACATATTTTATAATTTTAAATAAAAATAAGAATGTAAATAATAAAATGTACTAATATTTACAGTAATATGTGATCTGAGAAAACCAATGCATGTTTTATGGTAGATAATTATAACAACTTATTTTTATTTATTTTTTAATTTATATTAAGTAAACATGGTTTGTTCAATTTATCTTAAACTTTATGTATCAATTATCATTATACCTAGGTAAAAAAAATATAAATAACATTTTAGTTATTCAATTGATAGTTAATAATGGACCTTTTGATGACGTTCAAAATTGTATGCCAAAAACAAAAATTTGGTCAATTAAAGTAATGAAATTACTGATAGAAAATATAGTTGATTTCGAATATGATTTTAACAGTAACAAAAAAAATATCTAACATTTAAAAAAAATGGTATTGCAGCGTCAGGGGTCAAACTGTAATACAAAGTTCCAAAACATAATGGCTACATTCAGAGATAATGTGCAAAGAGTCAATAAGTCTGTTGAAGGAGCTATAAATTGGGAATATTATGGTCTAATGAAACAGTATTTTGGAAAAAAGGATTCAGTTATGCCAAATAAAAATACCATATTAGAAAGTAGTCTACCAAATTTCAGTAAAACAAGTTTGAAAAATGGAAAATAAATTAGATGAACATATCAAACTTTCCAAACCCCAGCGCTCTCAACTATTAGATTCCATTGATGAAGATATTATAATACCAAAAAAGAAAAATATTTCTAAGCCATATTATTAGAGGAAATGAAGGAAAATCGAAAATCCAGAGATAGTTTTCAAAACAAACTTGGACATTTCATGGACAAGCTACTCCAAATTGAAACTGTTAAGCTGGACAAAATGTAATTGCTTTTTTTAATCAATGATTAATGTTACTAATATCTGATTATGTTTTTTTTTCATAGTTCCCGTTCCCGTTCCCGGGGGACATGTGGATGTTGTTGATTTAATGGTCGTGCGTGTTTTTGGCGTATGTGACTCGGAGAGACGTTGAAATGACCTTACGCGACGACTGCTGATAAGCAATTGACTATAACAAATAACAATATACTACTCGTTGAATATTTTTAAAATGACGCGTAAAAACTTACACGAACAAGACATTTTAGATTTATTAGAAGATGGGAATATCTCAGATATAGGAAGCATAGATAATGATGAAGAATATTCCCAATTAACGAATTTGATGAATTAATGGAAATTTTTGATAATGATGAGGATAATATATCGAATGAAGTATCTGAAAATCTTGAAACATCAAATTCACTCGTACAATATCATGTTATTAATAAAAAAGATATAAAATGGGTACAACAACCATTTGAAAATTTAAAATTAAATTTAGACGATATAGAATCTGTAATTGCACCAACATCAATGCCTGCTCCTATTGACTATTTCAATAAATATTTTTCTAATGACTTCTATGAACAAATTGCATATAACACATTATTATATACAATCCAAAAGGGAATACATTTTTCACCAACAAATGCTCAAGAAATAAAATGTTTCATAGCTATTCATATTATCATGGGAACCCTTAAATTGCCACGTGTACGTATGTATTGGATGAAAGCATACCGTATAAATACTGTTGTTAATAATATGACTAGAGATAGATTTTTTCAACTTCGATCCAATTTTCATATAATAGACAATACTAGCATACCAGCGAATAACATAGACAAATTTATTAAAGTCCGCCCGTTATATAATTTAATAAAAAAGCAATGTAACAGTTTGATCAAGGAGAGAAATCTTAGTATCGACGAGCAAATGGTGCCTTTCAAGGATAATCTATCAATAAAGCAATATATAAAAGGTAAGCCATGTCCATGAGGAATCAAAATTTTTGTACTAGTTGGAAGTAATGGTATGATGTATGACTTCATATTGTACCAAGGATCAAACACTGAAATAAATTAAGATTTACAAAAACATTTCGAAATTGGTGGTTCTATAGTACTACAGTTGGCCGAAGGTATAAAAAAAATACCCACTATCTATACTTTGATTACTTTTTTTCTTCATATCAATTATTCGAACGTTTATATCATCTTGGTATTTATGCAGCTGGAACTATTCGAACTAACCGTTTTGCAAATCCCCCTCTGTTACCGGATAAAGTCTTGGCAAAAATGGAGCACGGTACATCCTTCGAAATAAAATCCATAAAAAATAAAGACTGTTCTATTGGTATACTCAAGTGGTATGATAACAAACCAGTCAATATTGCTTCTAATTTTATAACATTAGGAAATTCAGTAAAAATAAAACGATGGGACAAAAAAAATAAGCAGTACGTTGAAATTGAAAGACCAGAAATAATTTCGCTTTACAATAAATCAATGGGAGGTGTGGATAAAATTGACCAGTTAATTAGTATGTATAGAACATTTATCAAATCAAAAAAGTGGACATTAAGATTAATAACTCATGCTTTTGATATTGTAGTAGCAAATTGCTGGTTACAATATTTAAAAGATGCTCATTTGTTAAAAGTTCAAAAAAATAAAACTTTGGATTTATTACATTTTCGTTTACAATTAGCAAATGAATTAATTTATCGTGGAAAATCTGCAACACCTAAGAGAAAAGGTAGACCTCTAAATAATACGTCACCTTCTACAAGTGGACTAAATTTATCGATAAGTTTAGGCTCGGAAGTGTCGCGTCAAAAAGTAAACAGAACTAACAGCAGCATACCCTCCGATGCTATACGATATGATACATTAGATCATATTCCAACTGTTGACCGTCTGAAAAATCCAACAAAGTGCAAAAACCCCGAATGCTCCAGAAAATATAGAACTCATACATTCTGTGAAAAATGTGATGTACATTTATGTTTGTCGTCAGACAGAAATTGTTTCAAAGAGTTTCATACAAAAAAGTAAAGAAATAATTATTTACATAATTTGATGTTGATAAAAGTTTTTATAAATGTCATTTTTTATTTTACAGTCGTTAATATTATTTATTTTATTATAAAGAGGTCATTAAAAATTTTAGTTTGTTTGTCTATCTATAATAATATTATATATAAATAAATAAAACTGTTGTTCAATTCATTCCTTATAGACCGATGGGTCACTTATGTGACCCTACCTGTATTTCCATGAATATAGGTGCAAAAATTATAAAAATTCTCATAGACCATCCTTAAATAGCATTAATTAAAAATTAACTATAAAAAAATAAATTCAGGTTTGAAAGGGTTAATATGCATGAATGTTCAGAATTGCACAAAACCAATATAGTTAAGTATCACATTATTACATTTATATCTGAAATTCTATATTAATCTCATTTGTAATTGAAAACTCATGACCAAATTGGAAAAATACTTTTTTTTTAAAGTGAATAAAAATAATATTTAAACACTGCAAATTGTATGTAACTATAGTACCTAGGTTAATGTATTATGTAAGACATCATCAATAATAAATTTCAAAACTAATTAAAAATTTAAAAATCTATGTTTAAGCTAAACATTATTTTTTTTTTTTGACATGGAACATATGAAATTGATATTTTCGTAGTATTATTATTAAATTATATTATGATTATTTATACAAATAAACAAAAATAAAATATTTACCTGAATTTAAAACGTAATTACTCATTAATCGTCTATATTTATTCAATTCAAATTGTTGTTTTTTTTTTCTTTTTCTTTTTGAAGAACCAATTTCAAAATATCTTTTCATTTTTAAACTATGCAGAAAGAATGAAAGAACCAAAAGATAATACATTAAACATTAAACAATAGTCAAAACGATAACAGAAGACAACAAATTTGTTGATGTGTTGTGTACTGGTGTACAAAAATAGCTTTTGCCTGTTCGATTAATGGACGATAGCAAGATATTACCATTGATTATAAATACTATAGATAGCTCACTCCAGTACAAAATACGCTGCGCGCTGAATTGCGAGTACCACTACGTAGCGCTCCGCGCGATATTTAGTTAAGCCGTGGTTTCCTACAATCACGCGTGCGTCATTGCGCGGTGCGCGATGCGCGTTTGCGCGATCACACTTGCGTGATGCGTGATGGAAGTGTTTTGCTACGATGCGTGTTTACGACTGCGTGATTTGGAGTTTAGAAAAGTGTCGTCACTTCGTCAGTTGATGTTTACATCAAAATGGACGTGGTTATGCTTTACAATATTTTGGAGGATGAAGCAGATGAAGAACTATTGCTACTTACGAATCATTTCCGTAATGAAAATGATGAAATGTTTAGTCAACGGAGCAGGGAGGGTTGTTTCAGTACTTTAATTCAAAGGCGCCTAATTGACAATGAAACTAGATTCAGGGCATATTTTAGAGTGTCATTTGAATTATTTAATTATATACTAAATATTATTAAAGAAGATATAAGAAGGCGTCCAAGTAATCGGATTACGAAACCAATATCACCGGAAGAGAAACTTAGCGTCACTCTAAGGTAAGTAAAATTATTGTACTATAGGTATATTTATCAAAATAAGAAAGGGACAATAAGTATTTAGGTAATTTTCCATTTCAATTATATTATTCTGATGTTGATAGAATGATTCATTTAAAAAATACATACATATTATTTATTTAGAACTTGGAATATATCTAACCTAAGTCCTAACTACTGAGCGTTAATAGTAATTAAAATAAAGGAACAAAAAATAATAAATATTTAAATTTACACCAATGTTATATTGAGATTTCATTTTAATAAAATAAAATAATATATATAACTAACTTCGTACCAATCTGGTAATTTTCAAACTATAAAATATCAAAAAATAATTTTTTCTCAAAATAAAATAAAACTGCATGAAAAATGTTAAACTTGCTTAATAAAAATAAAAAAATTAATATTCATCGAGATATTGTAAATAAGAAAAATTGGAGTTCGCAGATGGAGTAGGATTTGAAATGTCCGAAACACTTGACATCGTAGTGGAACACGAAGATTCATCGGCAAGTATTGTAGGAACTTGCAGATTCGATGAAAATGTTGATGTTGATGTCATTGTTTCTACAGGTGGTGTACTCGTGGTAGCCTTTGTTTTTAATAAGCGTAATTCCATTTCGGAAACAATGTTAAATATCCTCATTTTGGCTCCCACAACTAATTCTGGAGGAAACATTGAAACCGTTGACGCCATACTTTTAAAAAAAGTTTGAATTGGATCAATAGATTCTTGTTGTTTCATTTCTCTTAACGCCGCCAATCGCTCCTCTCGTCCTTTTTTAATTTCATCTAATATCTTATCTTGAGCTCTTCGTGTTGTTTTTTTTTCGCACGGTTTTGTAAATGAATCTATCAAACTATGGTTTATTTCTGTATTTGGTAGTTTGTCATCAATGGGCATATCTAATAATGGTTCAGAACTTTTAAGTAACAGTTTCTCTGGCTCGATTTCTTCAGTTTGGTCAAAACTATCATTTACGGCCATTTCTGAGTAGTTTGTGTTGTCATTGCATGCTTTTTTTTCTACTGAAATGTTCGATGTAGTTCTGAAAATAATTACACATAAACATAAAATGTATTGATTTTACAACTGCGTTTTTTAATTGTTTTCTATTTTCAAAAAAAAATATACAAGTAACCTTGTAGTTAAAAATTCATAACATTTTTATAATCCTTATCTAAGGTTTAAAAATTCAATACAATATAATACATAATAATATACGACATATAATTGTTTACCTTCTTTCGTTTTCGATGTTATCTAAAAAACTTAATGAATCGTCATTGTACTTCGATTTTGTTGTAGCTGCTGAACCGGTACCTAATCTTCATTTCTTTAAATTTTTTTTATATGAATCTCTTATTGTGCGCCATCTTGTCTTACAATCATTTACTGAAAATAATTTTAGTGTATTATTTATATTTTACAGATTTTTAGCAACCGGTGAAAGTTATAGATCCCTTGCTTTTCAATTCCGAATATCTCACAGTTGGATAAGTACTATTATAAGGGAAGTATTAGTTGCTATTTGTCATCGTTTAAAAAATATAGCAATACCTGAACCAACGCAATGTAGTTTGTCAAAAGTAGCCAACGATTTCTATGAAATGTGGAATTTTCCAAATTGCTGCGGCGCCATAGACGGGAAGCACATACGGATCGTTTGCCCTGATAATTCTGGATCGCTGTTTTTTAATTACAAGTCATTTTTTTCAATTATGTTATTGGCTTTAGTTGACGCGAATAACAAGTTTCTGGTGGTAGACATAGAATCGTATGGTAAAGAAGGCGATGCAGGAATTTTCCCTAAATCTAATTTGGGCAAATCAATATCAATCGGAGAATTCAAATTTCCAGAACCAAAATGTTTACCAAACACTGATGTAGTCTTGCCACATGTATTTGTCGGTAACGAAGCATTTAAATTGACGGAGACTATGATGAGGCCTTATCCCCGAAACCAATCAAAACTAGATCCAACGAAAGCCATTTTTAATTACCGCCTAAGTCGAGCTCGAAGAACCACAGAAAATACGTTTGGCATAATGTGTCAATACTTTCGTGTATTTTTCACGCCAATTAATATTCTGCCTGACACAGTCGACAATTTAATAATGGCCGCATGTATTATCCATAACCTGTTACGAGAAGAACGAATGGTGTGTCCTATGGATTCGACAGACAGAGATCCCATAACAGACGTTCAAACGAACACGAACATGATAAAATTTGGTGCAGTTGGAGGAAACGCAACTCATGAAGCTTTTCGAGTTAGGGAAACTTTTAAAGATTATTTTAACAGTAGGTCAGGATCAGTGAGTTGGCAACAAAAACAAGTGACTCGTACTAATTAAGATAGTGTTATATATTATATTGACTGTTTACAAAAATTATTAGTAGTCCAAATATGATTTAACTATTTTCATATTATATTCAGTGTAATATTCTTTATAATGTAAAATTAAGTTTATTATTATCAACTAATATATTATTCTAAGTTTTAAAACCAAACATTATATTCTGTATATAAGTTTATTTTCGGTCACTATAAATTATCACATATAGATATTATTAAACTAAAACATTCTGTATTATTAGAAATGTACATAAGTAAATTATTTAATTTTAGATAAGATTTTATTCAGTCATATTGATATTCTATAAAATATATCAAATTTTCTTGACTGTTGTCTCGTATTCGTTATTCAAGAACAAACAATTTGAATCACAAATCATAATATTTTCTTATAATATTACTATCTTACTATCTTTTTAACTTATAATTTATATTAATTTTCTAATGACATTACATACCATTTTTTCCAATGGACTGTGAAATTTCTTTCCAAACATTATCTTTAATACAATTATCCTTATAATTTTTGTCACTCAATTTATAAATTACAGGATAGTTACGAATAACTTCTATGAGTTTTTCGTCATCCATAACATTAAATGTCCTCGACTCCATAGTTCACCAAAACTAATTAAAAAAAGACATTGAAAATTTTAATAATTTACAAAAAAAAAAAATATTTGTTATTTATATAGCTTATATTTGCAAATTATTCTTACTTACTTCTACCTGCCGTTTGATTTGACTTGATATTGATAATAAAAATCAAATAAACATATAATACAATAATATATTATTTAAATAATATATTAAAATAAATGCAATCCCGCAATGCGTTTCACGCAGAAGTTGACTTCGTGGCGACAGCTGCGTAACTGAAGTGCGTGATCGACAATCTTTCAGTTAAATCTGAGAACGGGTCATGTAATACATTTCCGTAATCTTCATCTGCCCCGGTATAAGTCAGTGGTTTTACAACAGTTTTTTTAATCTCAGATGTTTTAAAAAGGCAACGACGTCGGTTATGATTTTCAATCCTCCTCACATTTTTTTTTATGTAATGTTTAGTATACATCCCAGGGCTTTTATCAGTTATTTGTTTATTAAACGAAGATAGACGATTTACCCCTTCGTTGTAAGCTGTAACTGCCGCATTACATCGAAGTTCATAAGAACCTAAACATTTAAAAGTGTTTAAAATTAAAAGGGAATAACCAATAAACTGAATACTACATACATAATACATTTATATATATTTAATATGTATACTAGTGTACTTTTGAACAGTGTCAAAACAAACATGGTCTTTGAGAATTACAATTTTTTTTGAGATTTAGGAGGGGGATCAATACCAAATTTAAAATCAATAACTAAACTATATAAGTATTTGTAATAACCAAAAATGTTTATTAAAACCAAAAAATTGTATTAAATATTAAATAGGTGGTCAGCGAGTGGGCGGGTCGATATATACTAAATGTTATGTTGTTTATAGGCCCGTTTTGCCACTACTATTAAATACAATTTGTATGTATGGTATTAGATTCTAATATGGTTTTATATTTATATAATTACCAGATCACCGCAGTTATTATGTATAACACTTTTTTTATTCTGTAAATTTTGCAGTCGATATTTTTTTATTTTAGGTGCATTTAACTTACGTCTAGCTTTTCCCCCATAACGCCAATCTTTACCCATTTTGTAAAAAAAAAAAAAATTAAAAAGAACACAAAACTTACAGACAACCTTACTGATCGGCGTGTTGTGTTGAAATCAAATGATTCATAAATCATAGGTAGTATTATACTTTGTATTTCCTTAAAATTTAAATAGGTGTACGTGGGTTATGTTAAATTTGAAAAAATATAAATAATATTATTATTGTCGCCCATTAGTTACATATG